>JAMXBD010001858.1:0-279794 GCA_024138025.1 Combretum micranthum | reverse complement strand
TGAATTGCATTAGTGAGCAATTGCTTAGTACAATCAACTAACAAGAAGATTTGAAAAGGACTGATATATTGTAGAAACAAAACAACAGCAACAAAATGGAATAAAAACAATTTTCATGTAAATATAAATTTCAGCTCCATGATTACCAGTTTCCCGCCAACAACACTGCACTTTCAACTGGTTCTATACCTAGAGCTGCATCCAAACAGGAGTGAAGAAAACAATTTAAAAAGATAGTACTTGAGAAAACAATATCCTTCCAAACAGCTATGGCAAATTCTAACCTTGATGTCAGAATTTTCTCCTTGAATACTTTCCCGCACCGGTTATTGTACCCCCTTTCCAATCCCAGAAACAAGAGCATCAATTTTCCCACCTTGCTTTCCAGAGTTCTGCCCTGTTGTCTCATATGGATCTGTTGAAGCAAACCATACCTCAATGTTAATTTTTTTCCAACCAAAATCAACACAAAAGTGAAGTGTGTACCTTGGGATTTGCAGGGTTTTCAAATTGTTGAAGAATATAAGAATTTGTGTCTCTGCTATCTCTTCTGCTTCTGAACAGCACCTTTCATGCCCCGAGCTGGATCTGTGAGCACCAATTCAGCTCCAAATGCACGAGAATAGTTCTTCTTTCAAGACTCATTGAAGCAGGCATTGTATGATAAGTTTATAGCCTTTTGCTGCTGCCATGAAAGCCAGACCTATGCCCTGTTCCACTATGGCTCAATGAGGACACTCTGCAGTAACAGCAGGTATTCAGTTAATAATTGATATTACAAGAACAACATAGACAATGATTACTCAAAGCAACCTAGTTACACTGTGGAACTTAACTCAAAATCTATCCATTTCTTACAAACTGCAGAGCATGGCATAATAGCCATTAGCATGCCGAACCAAGTCAGATTTTTTTTATTTATTTATTTCATCTTTCTTTTTAATTAATTCATGATCACGTCCCTAAGAGCATGAAAACTCACTACAATCGCAGAGCTCACACTAAAGAGATTAAATTGCCAATGTCAGTTGGCTGCTAGCCCTTGAAATCATACGTAATGTCAAAGCAACATGAATTTAGGGTGCAATAAAACCAAGAAGGCCAAAAACATGATTCTTGAAAGAAAAAGCACAAATCAGAGTTCATTACCAATAGCAAGAAAGCCCCCCATCGATTAAACAATAAAAAAATTGCTACTACTAAATTATATCAATGAATCAAAAGAAAAATGCCAGATCACAAACCTCCCCAGACGAATGAACCCTTCTCCTCTGCATCTGCTATCATACTGTAACCAATCCTGTACGATGTCAAAAAATACTCAGTTATTGTGCCACCCAAAAGCCTAACTATGCCAATCATCACATAACTCAAAATCAAAAATGAAGCAACTTCAGCATCAACTTGAAGCAATCCACAGATCAGTTGCTAAGTATAAAAACATTTTAACTACTTTAGACAAACATGTCATTACAACCAAAAAAACTGAGAATTACGTACATAGACCATAGTCAATTTCCAAAAGAAAAATTGAGGGACTCAGCATTCAAAGTTCAAACAAATAGCAAAACGTTCCGAACCTGTCCTTGACACTAGAACAAGGTTCCATCATCTCCAGCTTTGCTGCAATTCGCCCAACACAACCATCCACGACACGTTGAGTACACTAAGGGTGTCTTGCCAATCAACTATACAAGTCCAAAGAAGTCAATGAACTATTCAATACATGAGAACTAATCCAATTCATCAAAAATGAGAACAACTTACTTCAGTAACATCTTTAGCAATTGTAAGCTTCTCTCTCCACCATTTTGGTAAACTCTAGGAGCTAAATCAAACATAGCAATATATCAGCACTCAAAAATGAAAACATTATCAAAATAACACCAAATACAGAATTGAAAAAACAATAAAAATTAAATAAAATAAAATCTCTGTCCTTTTTCATGACCAAACAGAATAAAAAAAAATCATTCAAACTGATCATATTGAGATAACACAACCAAAACATATGAGGCTGACCCAATATTTCATTAACCACACATGACATGAACATATTACAATATAATAATACCAAAACACCCCCCAAAAAATACATATTTGAATATGAAAGCCCACACAGATTGAAACCAAACAAAAGGAGTACAGGTCTTGAGAAAATGTAAGCTAGACCCATATTGCAAAAGCTAATAAAAACTACATGACCAAGTCTCAAGTACTAAACCAATACAATCACACATAAATTGGAAAATCACCCATGAATTAAAACTATCTTTTATTGCATATCTTACAGAATTTTCTATAACAAGATTTGACTTCACTTTGAAAAGAAAGAACCTTGTACTCTATAGTAGTGAAGTTGAAGCATTCAATGTTTAAAATAGAAGATGGTTGATGGTTTACCTTATCCTGATCAAGAACAAATTGGAGAAAAAAGAAAGATTTGGATACAACTCGAAGTCTCTCTATATACGTCTTTTCCGCATCGTCTAGAGCCCAAAGGTCTTTATCTTGATTGAAAAATATTATTATACATATATATTGAAAATGTAAAAAACGAAAAAAAAAAATTGTTGAAAAAGAAAAAAATAAAAAAAAAAATTATATATAAATATATGTACTAATGTTTTGAAAAATTTATGATGAACCTTGGAAAATACATAATTCTCTTTTCTTTCCCAATATTAAGTAATACTTATTACTTATCCTTTTTGCGATTTTACTATAACGTCTAAAAACAAATAATATCCAAAAGACAAGTTTAGATAAAAATTGCATATGCTAGCAAAAAGAAAAACATAAAAATTGCATAGCAAGCTTAAACATTTAGTTTTAAGTATCAATTCGGATAAAGGTTTTAATAGGATAATAATAATTGGATAAATTACTTTAGAATATACCAATACTTTACAGATATTTTATTTAATATATCAATATTTTGATGATTTTCTTAACCATTTGTTATAGAATATCTTATTTGCTCACCTAACAAAATGTTAATTTACCATTTTAATCACAAAAAATGCTCAAACTTAAATGAATTTAACTTTTGCTGTAATTTATTCTCTAGAAAAATAAACATCATCAAAATAGTATAAATAATATTATATAGTGGTCTTATAACTCTATTAAATATTATGTGGCACATATCATATTAGTGTTTATTTTATATTACACAACGATATATAAAGTACCAACTTTGGTTCTAGAAATTTTTATGATTTTTTTTTATTTCCAAGTATTGTTAAAATTTTTCTTTTTCAATTCAAATATGGATCAAATATTCGTCCTTTGTAATAAGTTAGCATTTAATTTGCATTTCAATGCAGTACAAAAAAAATGAAAAAAAAAAATAGTTGAGCAAAGTTTTTTTGTCTATATCATTATTAAGCAATTTCATTCAAAAAGTCAAATATACTACCTCTCTCCCCATGCATATATGATTTAGTGACATTATTTGATCATGTGAATATGTCTTGGTAGAATTTTATGGACTATGAAAAAAAACATAACATTTTAAAAAAAAATTACACAAATCTTGTTGCGCCTAAAATAATTTTACAAATAACAAGTTGATCTCGACTTTTAAAGAGACAAGTCGTAAGTGACCGATCTCCTCTCTTCAAGAGACGAGATTCATGTATTACAACTCCTCTTTTCAAGACGAGATTAATTGTTTATTTCTTGAATTATTTTTATCTCACAGGATTGTATAATTTTTTTTATTTTGAAAACGTTATTATTTTTTCTTAACCCAATTTTTAGTATGATATAAAATAACAAAAATAGTAGAGCACAATGTAAAAAATATAGGAGATTTAAGTTTTTAACATATTTGGTATGTCAATATAATTGAGTTTTTTTAAGTTTTATCCTATTTATCATATAACTATTACCATTAAATGTGAATGGCGATGATAATTTAATAGTAATAATATAATAATAGTGATAGTACCTCGTTACAAGTATGCATTGGTAATGGTAACGATAATCATGTAGGAGTGGCGGTGGAATGAACTTTCATGTGAGAATCGTGATACTATAGGTGATGATGGTGATGGGAAAAATTGATATGATAGTCCTTATTAAAATTTTTATTATCTTATTTTAGTATTTTATATAATCAAATATAAAAAGAGAAAACAAAAGTCTCTAAATTTTTTGGGTACACGAGAATCCCATGCAGGCATCCATTACTAAATTTATTTATAATCAAATACCTTATGTTGCAAACGGTCAAGTCCGAGCCTAAATGAAACTTGTTTTCTAAACAAGCTAATTTGAGTTTTGTTTAGACTCGTGAACTTTCATGAACAAACTCGTTTAGACTCACAAATAGACTCATGAGTAGCACATTAATAAACTCATTTGCAGATTTATAAATTTTTTATATGTGATATATTATAAATAACTATATAATCAAAATAATAAAAACTAATTTCTTTTTAATATTTATGCATATATATTTATAACAATACTAATTTATTATATTTTAGGTTTTGAAATTCATGAAAAATGGTCTATACAAGTTGAACTGGACTTATATTTCGAGCTCAGTAAGTGTTTCATAGATCAATAAGAACTTAGCTTGCAGGTCGAACTCATTTTATAAACAAGTTGAGTGCGAACTTGAGCTCGAATTAAAACTTATTTAGTTCAATAAGCCGAGTTTGAATCTAAATTTTAAACTTGATAAAAAGTTTAATTTGAATATGAAATTTTAAATCATCAAAGCTCAATCTTTGCAAACTTAACTCGGATCAACTCGTTTGTATCTATGGAAATATCAACTTACCCGACCAAATGCCAAAGTTAGCATATTTAAGTTCACAGGTACAACAAGAGTCCGAGACTGCATGAAAGTGACTACATTTCTGAAAAATTTTCTGATGGGTGGGGGTTGTTGTGTTTTTCCAGTACAATGCACAAGGGTACTCCCTGGTCCAGAAAGTTGCAAGCCTTTTTGGTAAGATTTCGAAGTTTCTTCAGATCTACCCCTTTACTTCAATTGGTCCAAGAGACCTTAATGATGGATTTGGAAGTTGTGATCTATCTGAAGTTTTAAGAAATTATTTCAACATCAGCACACCTAAAAGGTGTAATATATAAAATCTTAAATATAATATATGAAGTAGTTATGTAGAAATAAGTATAAAAGGATCAGATCAGATTAAAAAACAAACTCCATTCAAAATTCAGTTTGGATAAGTTTATAATTTGTCAAATTATAATATTTTTCATATTTTGAAATTAAATTAAGTCAAATTTTAAAATTAACAATAAACAAAACATCACACCAACCAAACATGAATTAAATCAAACAGATTTGAAAATATTTATTTACTTTTTTCCATTCAATTAGGTTTACACCTTTTTTTTTTCCCAATGAATTAGGTTTTCGTTAAATTCAGTATGCCGAAATTATATTTAGCCGCTCGATTCAATTGCACTATAAAACTAAAACAAACTATATCGATTACAAAAATCATATATCACTAATATGACATGGTTATATATCTATATATAGAGAGAGATAGAATGGTAGAGTTTTTTATCCGTTTGGGAAATTAATGAGATTTTTATCATATGCTATTTAGTAAATTTAAAGTCATAAATGTGATTTAGAGTGGATATTGATTTTGAAAATTGTTGCTTAAAATAATCATCTAAAATAGCATCTTGGAAAGGCAATTTAACTTTTGAAAACGCAAATAATAAATGAACGTTTTTTCTGTTTTCCATCAGTAAAATAGTGATTAATTTTTTGTAAACTATATTATAGTAATTTTCTTTTTTACAAAAATGATGAGTAAGTGTTACACTTTGACATTGATCCTGATTTTGGTATAAAAAAACAATGAAACGGCCGGTAAAATGTATTGAAAAATGTAGCATGGACATTTTTGGCAAGCCAACGAATTCTATTTTCTATTGAAAATGTTGAGAAGATCACATGTCTACAGTTCATATAAAAAAAATTATCAATATATAAGTTGGATGAAAATAATTACTAATATATTATTGTAATATTACATCTACAAGTTAGGATATGTTAATTTATATATAAATTACGAAAATAAACAGAATGTAAAATTTGGATACCATTGCTATATCACGAAAATAAAATAAGATGTGATATTTTTATATGTACATCCTGATTATTCATCATAATATTATAGCATAGAAATTTCAAAACCTTCTTTCTGCTGGCATCATCTTTCTCCTTCTGTCACATCACTGTCGCCCTCTCCTTTCTCTTGTCTCTTTTTGTTTTTCTTTTTTCCTTTGTGGTTGCTTTTTTCAGTGTTGGGCACGGATCGATTTGGCTCAATTTTTTTTTTAAATCAAATCAATCATAACTTACAGTTTTTTTTTTATCCCTAGATTTTTTTTCACTCTTCACGTCTTTTTTTTTTTTTTTACAATTCATGTACTTATTGCAAATACTTAACGCGATATATATAAGAATATATATTTTTTACATATCTCATGTATAAGTCACGATCTTAAAACGATATATTAATAAATATTTTTAATTTAACCTTATTTAAGTAATTACTCTAAACTAAAAATTATTTCTATTTCATTGTGACTTTCACCCCCGCAAATTACGTATATAGTCTGTGTACTAAATGAAAAAAAGTAAACAACTGGGTCTAAAAATAGCATCTTTTTTCAATTGTTAAATAGTAATAATGGTCTGCAAATTATCAAGAAAAAAATAATAATGGTCTATAATCCTCAAAAGCGAAGCACAAGTTTGAGTTGTCAACTACATGTAATTATGATTTTCCTAGACAACTAGCATTAAATGTAATGATCTTGTTGGCACAATAATGAGGAACAGATGGCAACTTAACAAATCAAAAGAGGAGAAAGGTGGCGGAAAAGGCATTAAAGCGAAGACAAATATGAAAAGGCAACTTTTAGACCATTATTACGAATTTAATAGACCAAAAAAAATAATTAGAGTGAAGTTCATTATTACAATCTTAATAGACTATTGATAGGGAAAACAAGGAGTATCTTCTATTCTTATTAATAGAATAAAAAGAGTGTTTTTGAATTTTTAACGAACTTGATTTTTTTTAGGTTTATTAAAAATTCGACTCAATCCAATTTGATTAATTTATTATCTAAATACAGCCTAAACCTCTAAAAGATTGGACTTGATCCAACTTGTTTATCATCCTATCGAAAATCAATGAAGTGCCATTCTCATTCTTACTCTTGCATGGCCATAGGAGAAATCGGTGAACTGTCATTCTCACTCTCACTCTTACATTACCATAACATTTTCAAAGGTAGATTTGAATACGTTTGCTAATTGTATGTTATGAAATTGTGTTGGTGTATAGAGTCCTAGAAACTGAATGCAAAACCCATGTCACTTTAAAGAAGGAACATGTCAAAAATCACTGTATTTGGTATTAAAATGATAGATTAGCTTAATATACAGGTAGTATAAATTCCAAAAGCATGGTGTAAGCAAGCCTGAAATGAGTCGGTTGAGACCAACAAGACGGAAATAGAACATTCGATGTTTGTAGTAAGCATATATTGGCTTCGCTCAAGTGGAAAAATATTCTATGAGCAGTATATACCACCATAGAGCGGCAAATTTGGAGGGGGCCGAGGGGCTTTAGCTCTCCCAAATTCGAAAAAAAAAAATTTGAAAAGAAAAAAATTATAAATTATATATATATATACACATTATAAAGAGAAATTTATTATATAAAACTAAGTGTAGTTGAGGAATAAGTATTTCTTTTTTCATCTAGGAGTCATGAGTTCAAATTTCATGAAGCAATTTTTTCATCATACATTTATTACATTTGATACTCTCTCTCTCTCTCTCTCTCTATATATATATATATATATTTCTTTTTAAATTTTTCTTTCACAATAACTAATAACATTAAATTCTTTTATCATAAAATTATCAAACTAAATAAATTCTTATTAATAACTATTTTATATTCAAAATATACCACAATCTAATAATTATTATTAATAACTATTTTATATTCAAAATATACCATAAGATAATAATTACTATTATCCATATTACGATTGCAATCATATAATTTTATTTAATAACTTTTTTTCTTCAATTAGTGTTATTTAAATGCAAATAACTATCATATCTACATATATTTTATGATCTATTTGTGCTAAAAGTAATCAATTACATATTGATTATATGATTTGATTTAATAATATTATGTTTTTCTGCATATAATGCTAAGAAAATGAACACAAAGTATTGAATAAATATTATATCTACGTATATTTTATTATTTTTATATTAAAAGCAAAATTTATACAAACATTAACTTTATATTTTTTATTAATAATTTTCAAGTGGCATATATACCATATATTATGAAATGTATTAAATGCTCTAAATTATTGTTTGAATGATTTTTTTCATGAATTTTTAAAAAATATCACATTAAAATCATTATGAAATCGTCATAAATATATAAAATGTAATATAATTATAATAGCGATTGAATATTAATAAAAAATTTTAAGATTAAATTTTTTGTTAAAAATTATTACTTAAATAAAATTAAATTAAAAATTATTATTATTATATAGTATTCAAATCACATTTTATATACATAATATAAAAATAAATATCAATATATCTATATCGCATGTTATAATCATCATATAACTATGACCATCATAATAGGAGTACAGGGTGTTGAGAAAATGCAAGCTAGACCCATGATTGCAAGAGCTAATAAAAACAACATGACCAAGTCTCAGAGTACTAAACCAATACAATCACACATAAATTGGAAAATCACCCATGAGTTAAAACTGGTCTTTTATTGCATATCTTACAGAATTTTCTATAACAAGATTTGAGCTTCACTTTGAAAAGGAAAGAACCTAGTACTCTATAGTAGTGAAGTTTGAAGCATTCAATGCTTAAAATAGAAGATGGTTGATGGGTTTACCTTATCCTGATCAAGAGGACGAGAATTGGAGAAAAAGAGGAAAGATTTGGACACTAGCTCGAAGAGTCTCTCTGTATCGCGTCTTTCCGCGTCGTCTAAAGCCGGCAAAGGTCTTTATCTTGATTGAAAATATATATGTATACATATATATTGAAAATGTAAAAAATGAAAAAAAAAGTTGCAAAATAAATTGTAAAAGTAACAAAAAAAAAAACTTTATATATAAATAAGTACTAATGTTTTGAAAAATTTATGATGAACCTTGGAAAATACATAATTCTTTTTTTTTTTGGCCCAATATTAAGGAATACTTATTACTTATCCTTTTTGCGATTTTACTATTAACGTTCTAATAAACAGAATAATATCCAAAAGACAAGTTTAGATAAAAATTGCATATGCTAGCAAAAAGAAAAACATAAAAATTGCATAGCAAGCTTAAACATTTAGTTTTAAGTATCAATTCGGATGAAAGGTTTTAATAGGATAATAATAATTGGATAAATTACTTTAGAATATACCAATACTTTACAGATAGTTTTATTTAATATATCAATATTTTGATGATTTTTCTTAACCATTTGTTATAGAATATCTTATTTGCTCACCTAACAAAATGTTAATTTACCATTTTAATCACAAAAATGCTCAAACTTAAATGAATTTAACTTTTGCTGTAATTTATTCTCTAGAAAAATAAACATCATCAAAATAGTATAAATAGATAATATTATTATATTGGTCTTATAACTCTATTAAATATTATGTGGCACATATCATATTAGTGTTTATTTTATATTACACAACGATATATAAAGTACCAACTTTGGTTCTAGAAATTTTTATGATTTTTTTTTATTTCCAAGTATTGTTAAAATTTTTCTTTTTCAATTCAAATATGGATCAAGATATTCGTTTTTTGTGAATAAGTTAGCATTTAATTTGCATTTCAATGCAGTACAAAAAAATAAAAAAGAAAAAGAAAAAATAGTAGAGCCAAGTTTTTTTTTTTTTGTCTATATCATTATTAAGCAATTTCATTCAAAAAGTCAAATATACTCCCTCTCTCCCCATGCATATATGATTTTAGTGACATTACTTGATCATGTGAATATGTCTTGGTAGAATTTTATGGGACTATGAAAAAAATAATAACATTTAAAAAAAATTACACAAATCTTGTTGTCTAAAATAATTTTACAAATAAGCAAGTTGATCTCGACTCTTGAAGAGACGAAGTCGTAAGTGGCCGACCCTCTCTTCAAGAGACGAGATTCATGTATTACAACTTCTCTTTTCAAGAGACGAGGTTAATTTGCTTATTTCTTGAATTATTTTTTGTCTCGCAGGGTGGTATAATTTTTTTTTTTTTTTTTTTGAAAACGTTATTATTTTTTCCTTAACCCGAATTTTTAGTATGATATAAAATAACAAAAATAGTAGAGCACAATGTAAAAAATATAGGAGGGTTTAAGTTTTTATAACATATTTGATATGTCAACTATAATGTGTGAGTTTGTTTAAGTTTTATCCTATTTATCATATATCACTATTACCATTATAATGTGAATGGCGATGATAATTTAATAATAATAATATAATAATAGTGATAGTACCTCGTGACAAGTGATGCATTGGTAATGGTAACGATAATCATGGTAGGAGTGGCGGTGGAGAATATAACTTTGATGGTGAGAATCGTGAGACTATAGGTGATGATGGTGGTGGGAAAAATTGATATGATAGTCCTTATTAAATTTTTTATTTATCTTATTTTAGTATTTTGTATAATCAAATATAAAAAGGAGAAAAACAAAAGTCTCTAAATTTTTTGGGTACACGAGAATCCCATGCAGGCATCCATTACTAAATTTATTTTATAATCAAATATCTTAGGTTGCAAACGGGTCAAGTTCGAGTCTAAAATGAAACTTGTTTATCTAAACAAGCTAAGTTTGAGTTTTTATTTAGACTCGTGAGCTGGTTCATGAACAAACTCGTTTAGACCCACAAATAGACTCATAAGTAGGCACATTAATAAACTCATTTGCAGAGTTGTAAATTTTTTATGTGTGATATATTATATATAACTATATAATCAAAACAATAAAAACTAATTTCTTTTTAATATTTATGCATATATATTTATAACAATACTCATTTATTATATTTTAGGTTTTGAAATTCATGAAAAATGATCTATTCAAGTTGAACTAGAGCTTATATTTCGAGCTCGGTAAGTGTTCCATAGAGTCGATAAAGAACTTAACTTGCAGGTCGAACTCATTTTATAAACAAGTTGAGTTCGAACTGGAGCTCGAATTAAAACTTATTTAGTTTAATAAGCCGAGTTTGAATCTAAATTTTAAACTTGATAAAAAATTTGATTCGAGTATGATAAATTTTAAATGATCAAGCTCGAATCTTTGCAAACTAACTCGGATCAACTCGTTTGTATCTATGGAAATATCAACTTACCCGACCAAATGCCAAAGTTAGCATATTTAAGTTCACAGGTACAACAAGAGTCCGAGACTGCATGAAAGTGACTACATTTCTGAAAAATTTTCTGATGGGTGGGGGTTGTTGTGTTTTTGCAGTACAATGTACAAGGGTACTCCCTGGTCCAGGAAGTTGCAAGCCTTTTTGGTAAGATTTCGAGGTTTCTTCAGATCTACCTCTTTACTTCAATTGGTCCAAGAGACCTTAATGATGGATTTGGAGGTTGTGATCTATCTGAAGTTTTAAGAAATTATTTCAACATCAGCACACCTAAAAGGTATAATATATAAAATCTTAAATATAATATATGAAGTAGTTATGTAGAAAATAAGTATAAAAGGACCAGATCAGATTAAAAAACAAACTCCATTCAAAATTCAGTTTGGATAAGTTTATAATTTGTCAAATTATAATATTTTTCATATTTTGAAATTAAATTAAGTCAAATTTTAAAATTAACAATAAACAAAACATCACACCAACCAAACATGAATTAAATCAAACAGATTTGAAAATATATTTATTTACTTTTTTCCATTCAATTAGGTTTACACCTTTTTTTTCCCCCCAATGAATTAGGTTTTCGTTAAATTCAGTATTCCGATTTTATTTTTAACCCCTCGATTCAATTGCACTATAAAACTAAAACAAACTATATCGATTACAAAAATCATATATCACTAATATGACATGGGTTATATATCTATATATAGAGAAGATAGAACGGTAGAGTTTTTTATCCGTTTGGGAAATTAATGAGATTTTTATCGTATGCTATTTAGTAAATTTAAAGTCATAAATGTGATTTAGAGTGGATATTGATTTTGAAAATTGTTGCTTAAAATAATAATCTAAAATAGCATCTTGGAAATGCAATTTTAACTTTTGAAAACGCAAATAATAAATGAAAGTTTTTTCTGTTTTTCATTAGTAAAATAGTGATTAATTTTTTGTAAACTATATTATAGTAATTTTCTTTTTTACAAAAATGATGAGTAAGTGTTACATATTGACATTGATCCTGACTTTGGTATAAAAAAACAATGAAACGGCCGGTAAAATGTATTGAAAAATGTAGCATGGACATTTTTGGCAAGCCAACGAATTCGATTTTCGATTGAAAATGTTGAGAAGATCACATGTCTACCGTTCATATAAAAAAAATTATAATATATAAGTTGGATGAAAATAATTATCAATATATTATTGTAATATTATATCTACAAGTCAGGATATGTTAATTTATATATAAATTACGAAAATAAACAGAACGTAAAATTTGGATATCATTGCTATATCGCGAAAATAAAATAGGATGTATATTCATCATAATATTATAGCGTGGAAATTTCAAAACCTTCTTTCTGCTGGCATCATCTTTCTTCTTTTGTCACATCATTGTCGCCCTCTCCTTTCTCTTGTCTCTTTTTGCTTTTCTTTTTTCTTTGTGGTTGCCTTTTTCAGGGTTGGGCATGGATCGATTTGGTTTAGTTTTTTCTAAAATCAAATTAAACCATAATTACAGTTTTTTTTTCATCCTTTGATTTTTTTTCACTCTTCACGTCTTTTTTCTTTTTTTTACAGTTCATGTACTTATTGCAAATATTTAACCCGTTATATATAAAATATATATTTTTTACATATATCATGTATAAATCATGATTTTAAAACAGTATATTAATAAATATTTTTAATTTAACCTTATTTAAGCAATTACTCTAACTAAAAATTATTTCTATTTCATTGTGACTTTCACCCCCGCAAATTACGTATATAGTCTGTGTACTAAATGAAAAAAAGTAATCAATTGGATCTAAAAGTAGTATCTTTTTTCAGTTGTTAAATAGTAATAATGGTCTGCAAATTATCAAGAAAAAAATAATAATGGTCTATAATCCTCAAAAGCAAAGCACAAGTTTGATTTGTCAACTACATGTAATTATGATTTTCCTAGACAACTAGCATTAAATGTAATGATCTTGTCGGCACAATAACGAGGAACAGATGGCAACTTAACTAATCAAAAGAGGAGAAAGGAGGGGGAAAAGGCATTAAAGCGAAGACAAATATGAAAAGGCAACTTTTAGACCATTATTATGAATTTAATAGACAAAAAAAAAAAAGGGAAAAAAAAGAATTGGAGTGAAGTCCATTATTACAATCTTAATAGACTATTGATAGGGAAAGCAAGGAGTATCTTCTACTCTTATTAATAGAATAAAAAGAGTGTTTTTGAATTTTTAATGAACTTGATATTTTTTTTACGTTTATTAAAAGTTCGACTCAATCCAAATTGATTAATTTATTATATAATACAGCCCAAACCTTTAAAAGATTGGACTTAATCCAACTTGTTTATCATCCTATCGAAAATCAATGAAGTGCCTGAAATAACCATAAAATTCTCTACTTATATTTTATATGTATGTTATTGAATTTATACATGCTTTTGTATGTGTTGAATATGATTTATGTTCATGATAAATTATGTGTTTTATTGTTGTGTTAAAATATGAAAATACTCTAGAATTTATTAAATATTTAGTTCATAAAATTTAAATTGCATTAACATGTATGAATTATGTTTGAAATGTGTCAAAATAAGTAGATAAATGTATGCATATGATTCTTTTTATAGCAGAAAAATAAGACCAAAAAATCAAGCTTTTAAACCACCATTAAGGTCTTAAGACATCTTCATTAATTAGCTAAAAGTTAAGTCATTAATTACCTTAACTTTTGATGCCTTAAAAGTCAAATAACAAGATAATATCAACTTAATAAAGTGGCAAATTTGTGCAAAATTTTCAAACCTCCCAAACACACCTCCAAAAGCTCCAAAACCTTCTTCTTTCTTCTCCAAAATCGCTCCCCATGACTATATACTATTAGCCCCTTCAAATCTTACAAAAATAACCACCAAAAGCTTGCTTAAGGACCACAAAGCTAAGGCCTAAAGCTCACTTGGTGAGTATGTTTTCTTGTTTTGAATTTATGCATGGGTAAAGTTCTTGATGATAGGATTGAACTTGGATTTGTGTTTGATGATTCTTATGTTGTGATTGTTGTATAAGAAGTGTTATATGAAGTTTGTATAAGGTTTAGGACATGTTAGGAGTTGAGAAAAGTTGCTTTTTTTTAAGTTAAAAGTGTTAAAGTTTGAAAACTGTCAAACACCTGTCAAACTGCCCCATTTGGCATTTGGGTTGTGTTGGGGGGGGGGGGGGGGGGGGGTGTTTGGAGCAAACGGCCCCGTTTGCAAGGGTGTTGCGCTCTCGGGTCAAAAATTTCATTTTCCCTTTGTGCAAACGGTCTCCCAAATGACCCCGTTTGCAATGGCGTTTCGCTCTCGGATTTTTTTCCCTGCTGCGATGCTGTTTTGTAAATTAGTCATAACTTTTCCATCCGACCTCTGATTGAGGTTGTTCAAATTGCATTGGAAAGCTTAAAAAGAGATCTACAACTTTCATGTTTTAAGTTTTCACAAATTTTAAAAGTAACAATGCTTAAATTTTAGTTCTTTTTAACTGATATACTTACCAAACAAAGTTTAAAACTTATTGTTGGTTGCTAAATGTTCTTCCAAGCTTGATAAATGATCATTTAAGTATTTGTTGAGTATTGTATGATAATATATGATATCTAAATGCTATGTGATGATGTTGTAATGATTTATTTGAATTTCTTTGGATGATACTTGAGATTTGATGAATATATATACTTGAACTAATTGTGAATTTGTAATTACTTTTTTTTACAGTGAGTGATCCCCTTTCAGTTATTCCCATTAATTCTCGAGCTAGTAAAGGTATGCAGTAACTTGCTTGTATGCTTGTTAGGATAGGCATACTTAAATTTGATATAAGTTCTAAATGACTTAAGTATTGCTTGAATTGCTTGTGTTTTTCACCGTTGAATCTGGTCCGAGGAGCGGTAACTTATCATGATGCATTGATATGTTAGTGTAGGCACTTAGGCCAATAGTCATGATGCAATGACTAGGCTCGGTGGATAATCGATAAGAAATGTAGTAACTGAGCAACATTTACTTATTCTTGAAAAGAAGTAGTATAATTTAATTCAATGTTTATGGGAGCATGTGAATTAATTTATATTATGGATTGAGTTAAGTGAAGTTGAGCAACGGCTATATAACCTATATGAGATTATTCTTTTCAGTGTAACGTATTCTAGGAGATATAGATATTCGGGCTATCTATATCAACCCCCTGAGCGTCGTGAGCGTTACTTAGGATCCCTAGAATCTCATGGCTTGTCCCGGAGTTTGAATACTCCAATGGTAATTTGATCAATGAATACTAAAGAAAGATAAATGAAACATTAGTGTTGCATTGCATTAGTCTAGGTATGATTATCACTGCGCTTTTGGGTGTTGTTGCTGTGTATGGGCCTTTGGCTCACTGTTGCTATTTTTCAGGTGATGATGACTGTTATGATGATATGGGCTATGGGTCGGATTGGGAAAAATTTATGGATCAGTGGGGCGACTAGGAACCGAGTGCAAGATAGCAAGGAAGAAAGTTTTTGAACAAGTTATTTGGTTTAAATATGTATTTTGTATTCTAAATAGAGGCTTGTTAGTTAAGCCTTATTTGTATATAAAGACTTAAAGTCTAATTTTCCTATTTTGTAAAACTTACGTAAGTTTTGTCGTGTCATGGGCTTGACACCAAGTTGTAAATTATTTCCTTAAATGTTCTATATGAATAGATTACTCAGGTGAGTAATCCTTTTGTAAAAAGTCTTGTATCATGTTGTAGTGGTTTTAAACAAACAATTCACATAAATTGTTAGATTTATGACAACTTTACGTATGATATGAAAATATTATACGTGGTTGGGGACTTGACTTACTTAATCATAGGATTAGTAGGTCGGTTCTTTACAGTGTCATTCTCATTCTTACTCTTACATGGCCATACGAGAAATCGGTGAACTGTCATTCTCACTCTCACTCTTACATTTCCATAACATTTTCAAAGGTAGATTTGAATACGTTTGCTAATTGTATGTTATGAAATTGTGTTGGTGTATAGAGTCCTAGAAACTGAATGTCACTTTGAAGAAGGAACATGTCAAAAATCACTGTATTTGGTACTAAAATGATAGATTAGCTTAATATACAGGTGACTATAAATTCCAAAAGCAGTGGTGTGAGCAAGCCCGAAATGAGTCGGTTGAGACCAACAAGACGAAAATAGAACATCCGATGTTTGTAGTAAGCATACATTGGCTTCGCACAAGTGGAAAAATATTCTATGAGCAATATATACCACCATGGAGCGGTAGATTTGGAGGGGGCTGAGGGGGCTTCAGCTCTCCCAAATTCGAAAAAAAAAATTAATTCTTCAAAAGAAAAAAATTATAAATTATATATATATATTATATATATTATCAAGAGAAATCTATTATATAAAACTAAGTGTAGTTGAGTGATTAAGTATTTCTTTTTCATCTAGGAGACATGAGTTCAAATTCCATGGAGCAGTTTTTTCATCATACATTTATTACATTGGATACTCTCTCTCTCTCTAAATATATATATATATATATATATATTTCTTTTTAAATTTTTCTTTCACAATAACTAATAACATTAAATTCTTTTATCATAAAATTATCAAACTAAATAAATTCTTATTAATAACTATTTAATATTCAAAATATACCACAATCTAATAATTATTATTAATAACTATTTTATATTCAAAATATACCATAAGATAATAATTACTATTATCCATATTACGATTGCAATCATATAATTTTATTTAATAACTTTTTTCTTCAATTAGTGTTATTTAAATGCAAATAACTATCATATCTACATATATTTTATGATTTTTTTGCTAAAAGTAATCATATTACATATTGATTATATGATTTGATTTAATAATATTATGTTTTTCTACATATAATGCTAAGAAAATGAACACAAAGTATTGAATAAATATCATATCTACGTATATTTTATGATTTGTTTTTATTAAAAACAAAATTTATACAAACATCAACTCTATATTTTTTTATTAATAATTAATTTTCAAGTGGCATATATACCATATCTTATGACATGTATTAAATACTCTTAATTATTGTTTGAATGATTTTTTTAATGAATTTTTTAAAAATATCACATTAAAATCATTATAAAATCGTCATAAATATATAAAATGTAATGTAATTGTAATAACGATTGAATATTAATAAAAAATTTTAAGATTAACTTAATAACTTAATTAATGATAGCAAAAACCCTAACCACCATGTGTATGTATATATGATGGGCAACTATCAATAATACTTTAACATATGAATAAATAGATGGGCGATTTTTAAAATAACTACAACTATAATTACGTGTTAGAACTTAGAATACCATTGATAATTACATATCATGTGTATATTACATGTATATGTTCTATGAATTAATAATATATAAATATCAATTTTATTTTAATAAATAGTGAACATTAAAATGGAAATAATTTTCGGTTTAAATTTTTTGTTAAAAACTGGTCTTTTATTGCATATCTTACAGAATTTTCTATAACAAGATTTGAGCTTCACTTTGAAAAGGAAAGAACCTTGTACTCTATAGTAGTGAAGTTTGAAGCATTCAATGTTTAAAATAGAAGATGGTTGATGGGTTTACCTTATCCTGATCAAGAGGACGAGAATTGGAGAAAAAGAGGAAAGATTTGGATACAAGCTCGAAAAGTCTCTCTATATAGCGTCTTTCCCCATCGTCTAAAGCCGGCAAAGGTCCTTATCTTGATTGGAAAATATATATGTATACATATATATTGAAAATGTAAAAAATGAAAAAAAAAATTGTTGCAAAAGAAAATGTAAAAGTAAAAAAAAAAAAAAAAAAAAAATTCATATATAAATTAAGTACTAATGTTTTGAAAAATTTATGATGAACCTTGGAAAATACATAATTCTTTTTTTTTTTTTTGCCCAATATTAAGGAATACTTATTACTTATCCTTTTTGCGATTTTACTATTAACGTTCTAATAAACAGAATAATATCCAAAAGACAAGTTTAGATAAAAATTGCATATGCTAGCATAAAGGAAAAAAAAAATTGCATAGCAAGCTTAAACATTTAGTTTTAAGTATCAATTCGGATAAAAGGTTTTAATAGGATATAATAATTGGATAAATTACTTTAAAATATACCAATACTTTGCAGATAGTTTTATTTAATATATCAATATTTTGATGATTTTTCTTAACCATTTGTTATAGAATACCTTATTCGCTCACCTAACAAAATGTTAATTTACCATTTTAATCACAAAAAATGCTCGAACTTAAATGAATTTAACTTTTGCTGTAATTTATTCTCTAGAAAAATAAACATCATCAAAATAGTATAAATAGATAATATTATTATATTGGTCTTATAACTCTATTAAATATTATGTGGCACATATCATATTAGTGTTTATTTTATATTACACAACGATATATAAAGTACCAACTTTGGTTCTATAAATTTTTATGATTTTTTTATTTCCAAGTATTGTTTAAAATTTTCTTTTTCAATTCAAATATGGATCAAGATATTCGTCCTTTGTGAATAACTTAGCATTTAATTTGCATTTCAATGCAGTACAAAAAAAAAAATAAAAAAGAAAAGGAAAAAATAGTAGAGCAAAGTTTTTTGCCTATATCATTATTAAGCAATTTCATTCAAAAAGTCAAATATACTCCCTCTCTCCCCATGCATATATGATTTTAATGACATTATTTGATCATGTGAATATGTTTTGGTAGAATTTTATGGGACTAAGAAAAAAAATAATAAAATTTTTAAAAAAAATTTACACAAACCTTGTTGTGCCTAAAATAATCTTACAAATAGACAAGTTGATCTCGACTCTTAAAGAGACAAGATCGTAAGTGGCCAACCTCCTCTCTTCGAGAGATGAGATTCATGTATTATAACCTCTTCTCTTCAAGAAACAAGATCAACTTGTCTATTTCTGAGATTATTTTTTGTCTAATAGGATTGTATGATTTTGTTTTTGAAAATGTTATTATTTTTTTCCTTAACCCGAATTTTTAGTATGGTATAAAATAACAAAAATAGTAGAGTCAAGTATAATGTGTGAGTTTGTTTAAGTTTCATCCTATTTATCATATATAACTATTACCATTATAATGTGAATGGCGATGATAATTTAATAGTAATAATATAATAATAGTGATAGTACCTCGTTACAAGTGATGCATTGGTAATGGTAACGATAATCATGGTAGGAGTGGTAGTTGGAGAATATAACTTTGATGGTGAGAATCGTGAGACTATAGGTGATGATGGTGGTGGGAAAAATTGATATGATAGTCCTTATTAAATTTTTTATTTATCTTATTTTAGTATTTTGTATAATCAAATATAAAAAGGAGAAAAACAAAAGTCTCTAAATTTTTTGGGTACACGAGAATCCCATGCAGGCATCCATTACTAAATTTATTTTTGGATTGTAAACGGGTCAAGTTCGAGCTTAAAATGAAACTTGTTTATCTAAACAAGTCAAGTTTAAATTTTTATTTAGACTCGTGAGCTGGTTCATGAACAAACTCGTTTAGACTCACAAATAAACTCACAAGTAGGCATATTAATAAACTTGTTAGCAAATTTATAAATTTTTTATGTATGTTATATAATATATAACTATATAATCAAAACAATAAAAACAAATTTCTTTTTAATATTTATACATATATATTTATAGCAATACTCAGTTATTATATTTTAGATTTTGAAATTCATGAAAAACGGTCTGTACGAGTTGAACTGGAGCTTATATTTTGGGCTTGGTAAGTGTTCCGTAGAGTCGATAAAGAACTTGGCTTGCAAGTCGAACTCATTTTATAAACAAGTTTAGCTCGAACTCGAGCTCAAACTAAACTTATTTAGTTCAATAAACCGAGGATAAAATGTTTGATTTGAGTATGATAAATTTTAAATTATCGAACATGAATCTTTAGAAACTTAACTCGGCTCCACTTTTTTGTACCATTAGAAATATCAACTTACCCGACCAAATACCAAAGTTAGCATATTTAAGTTTATAGGTACAACAAGAGTCCGAGACTGCATGAAAGTGACTACATCTCTGAAAAATTTTCTGATGGGTGGGGGTTGTGTTTTTGCAGTACAATGTACAAGTGTACTCCCTGGTCCAGAAAGTTGCAAGCCTTTTTGGTAAGATTTCAAAGTTTCTTCAGATCTACCCCTTTACTTCAATTGGTCCAAGATACCTTAATGATGGATTTGGAAGTTGTGATCTATCTGACGTTTTAAGAAATTATTTCAACATCAGCACACCTAAAAGGTGTAATATATAAAATCTTAAATATAATATATGAAGTAGTTATGTAGAAATAAGTATAAAAGGATCAGACCAGATTAAAAAATAAACTCGAAAACTCGATTCAAAATTCAGTTTGGTTAAGTTTAAAAATTATAATATTTTTCATATCTAAAATTAAATTAAGTCAAATTTTAAAATTAACAATAAACAAAACGTTACACCAACTAAACATGAATTAAATCAAACAGACTTGAAAATATATTTATTTACTTGTTTCCATTCAATTAGGTTTACACTTTTTTTTTCCCCCCAGTGAATTAGGTTTTCGTTAAATTCAGTATTCCGATTTTATTTTTAACCGCTCGATTCAATTGCACTATAAAACTAAAACAAACCATATCGATTACAAAAATCATATATCACTAATACGACATGGTATCTACGTGAGCTGAATATTGGTTATATATCCATATACATAGAGAGATAGTATGGAAGAGTTTTTTATCTGTCTGGGAAATTAATGAGATTTTTATTACATGCTATTTAGTAAATTTAAAGTCATAAATGTGATTTAGAGTGGATATTGATTTTGAAAATTGTTGCTGAATATCATGATCTAAAATAGCATATTGGAAATGTATTTTAACTTTGAAAAGCGCAAAATATAAATGCAAGTTTTTTCTGGTTTTCACTAGTAAAATACTGATTAATTTTTGTAAACTATATTATAGTAATTTTCTTTTTCACAAAAATGATAAGCAAGTGACAGACTTTGACATTGATCCTGATTTTGGTATAAAAAAAACAATGAAACGGCCGGTAAAATGTATTTAAAAATGTAGAATGGATAAATTGGCAAGGCAACGAATTCGATTTTTGATTGAAAATGTCAGACTCTTATTTCATTGTGGTTTTGCCCCCGCAAATTACGTATATAGTCTGTGTATTAAATGAAAAGTAATCGATTGGATCTAAAAGTAGTAATTTTTTTAGTTGTTAAATAGTAATAATGGTCTATAAATTATCAAAATAATAATAATAATAATGGTCTATAATTCACAAAAGCAAAGCACAAGTTTGATTGTCTCCATCCTAAGTTTGATTTGTCAACTATATATATTTGTAATTTTCCTAGACAACTTGCATCGAAAGTATTGATCACAGATGGCACAATAATGTGGAACAGATGGCAACTTTACAAAACGAAAGAGGAGAAAGGAGGGAAAAAAGCATTAAGGCGAAGACAAATATGAAAGGCAACTTTTAGACCATTATTACAAATTTAATAGACAAAAAAAAAAAGAAAAAAGAAAAAAACAAAGCATTAGAGTGAAGATCATTATTACGATCTCGATAGGTTATTGATAGGAAAAATAAGAAGTATCTTCTATTCTATTAATAGAATAAAGAGAGTTTTTTTTTTTAATTCTTAAAAATGATACTTTTTAGGTTTATTAAATCCCGGCTAAACTCAAATTCATTAATTTATTAAATAAACGGAATTTGAACATTTAAAAGTTTAGACTCCGATCGAACTTGTTTTTTATCCTACGAAAATCGTTGAAATGTCATTCTTATTCTTACTTTACATGGCCATACCAGCAATCGATGATCTGTCATTCTCATTCTCGTTCTTACATTGCCATAACATTTTCAAAGGTAGATTTTGAATACGTTTGCTAATTGTACGTTATCAAATTGTGTTGATGTATAGAGTCCTAGAAACTGAATGCAAAACCCATGTTACTTTAAAGAAGGAACATGACAAAAATCACTGTATTTAGTACTAAAATGATAGATTAGCTTAATATAAAGGTGAGTATAAATTCCAAAAGCAGTGGTGTAAGCAAGCCCGAAATGAGTCGGTTGAGACCAACAAGACGGAAATAGAACATCCGATGTTTGGAGTAAGCATACATTGGCTTCGCACAAGTGGAAAAATATTCTATGAGCAGTATATACCACCATGGAGCGGCAGATTTGGAGGGGGCCAAGGGGGCTTCGGCTTTCCTAGATTCGAAAAAAAAAAATTTAAAATTTTTTTAAAAAGAAAAAAAATTATAAATTATATATATATATTGTAAAAAGAAACCTATGATATAAAATTAAATATGGTGTAGTGATTAAGCATCTCTTTTTACATCTAGGAGTCATGAGTTCAAATTCCATGAGAGTAGTTTTTTCATACATTTATTACATTGGATACACTCTCTCTCTCTCTCTCTCTCTCTCTCTCTATATAATATATATATATATATTTCTTTTTAACTTTTTTTTTTTCACAATAACTAATAACATTAAATTCTTTTATCATAAAATTATCAAACTAAATAAATTCTTATTAATAACTATTTTATATTCAAAATATACCATAAGGTAATAATTCTTATTATCCATATTACGATTGCATTTTATTGCACACTAATTGTAAACCCCGGTTTTCTTAGTAATCGAGTAAACTCCGTAAATCGGAAACCAAAACCCTAAATAGGATTAGTACTAGCAACCTAAGAACCCTAGGTCCGGCTTTTCTTCGATTTTTATATAAAGGAACCCCTATAGAATGATTTAATGTGAATTATTGTTTTATAGCATATTTCAAACTATACAAAGTTTTGATTTCGAAAAATTTTTTATTCCGGGCTTTCCCAAGCTCCAGCACGGAAAAGCGAACAGCGGAACTAGAAACTCAGAAAAATATTCCGGAATATTCGTTAGAACCGGAATTTTATAAGGATTCCAAAAACATATGTTTTATAATTTTTGGGTTATAAAAATTACAGTTATAGCTTTTTTCTCGTATTTTTCTTACTACCGGTAAAGTAGATGTCTTATCTACTATTTATTACTATTCACAAGTACAACCTACTACACACACACCCATACCCTAGTATTACATCCTTACAATCACTCAATTATATTTTCTTTCCCAAGAATTTTTGTCTCTTAACAAATTATTACATTTAATACATTTTATTACACAAATTACAATTTCAAATAAAATCAAAACACTCCCTCTCTTTCACTCATTAGTGGCCGGCGCATGACCCCCCATATTTGTCTCCAAATTGATTTATTTATCTCCTTTTATTACTTAAAATAAACCCTAGTTCACTTAATATAAATAGTCTTTTATTTTCTCTCTCCTTCACTTTTACTTCATTTGTACAAAAAATCACAAAAATCCTCTCTTCTTACTCCCTCTTGCCGTGAACCCTAGCCCCATTGCACCCACACACCACAAGCTTCAATTTTCTTCATTTCTTATTAAATCCAACCTTAGGTGATTCCTAAGCCTTACTACCACTTAATCTTGTAATGGCAAGATTATTTACTAGTGTTTTCACTCAAAGTTCCCATGAGCATTTGCTAGGACAAGGAAATGCTACTACATGAATATCAAGCCATCACAAGAGTAGATCTTGTGTTTGATTAAGTTTTTGTTGGGATATCTTCATGTTCATGCATGTAGAAGTGGAGTAAAGTAGAGATCTAGCATAAAAATTTCATGTTTATGCTTTTAAGCTTCATTCATGCATCATAAGTATTAGATATAGCTTTTAGATGCTTATACCATGCTTGATATTCATGCTCTTGTGAATGATTTATGTTTTCATGCATTAATACTCATGAAGGCTTTGTTCTAGATATAAAGATGTGGTATTTGGTAGATCTTTAGGTGAATAAAGCAAGGAACTTGGAAAGAACAAGTTTTTGTTTGAAATATTCAAAGACAAATTCGTATGGTTTCAAAGGCCTATTTTGAAAACCCTTTTATCAACTTTAAAACTCATGTTTTATGTGAAAAATGAAGGATATAGGTAATAGGTATCATTAAGTAGTGATTTTTATAAGTTAAAATGAGTTTTGATGAGACTAATGTATAAAACAAGAAGTGAAATTTAGATGAAAAATTTTTGAGTTAGTAGTCAACATATGAAATTCGTAATTTTGAATGTAGCCCATAAGAGCACCTATCATCTAAGCTTAAAATAGAAGTTTTATGTATAAAATGGAGTCCTTAAGTAATAGGTATCTTAAAGTCTTAATTTTTATGCATTAAACAAGTTTTCCCAAAAGAATCATTCAAAACTTTAATTTTAAGAAATTCGGGTTTTCGGATGAGTCATATTTGAAAACATATTTGCTAAGTGTAAAATGTAAGTTTTTATGTAGAAATGAAGGCTTGGGTAATAGATATAATGAAGACTCAATTTAGATAAGGATAAATTGATTTTCTTAAGGAAATAACTTCAAAACAAATGAGATAGTCAAAGTTAGGAAACTAGTTTTCATGAAAGTGTGTAGCCATGGATCTTCACAAATAAGAAGTTTCTAAATTTTCCTTTTTGTAAGTAATGTCAAAGGCATGCATGCATCAAGTTCATATCATATCACTCATGATAAGAAATCATCAATATTGCATGTGTAGCTAAAACTATATGCTAGAAACATCACAAACAATCATAAAGCTATTTTTCGGAGTTGAAGTTTTCGAACAACCAGAACTGATGCCTCTGTTTCGTGACTTAAATGTTTTCGAAACTTGGAAATAATACTAGGAATAGATAGATCTTTCGAAGTAGATAGAAATCGATATATTATATGCTCAATTCCAAGTTAAAATGAGTTATATATGGTCATTTAAAGTTAGAACTTTATCTTATGCGAAAATTGACGAACTTAGTAGTTAGAATTATTAAGTTATTAGAACCTTATAAGAAATACTCATTTCGGGTATTCCTTATACTTAGGTGATTTAAAGGACGGATTTCCACTCCCCGAGGACTACTACGACTTGTGGATTTTTCTCTATGGTCGAGTAAGTTCATTTCTTAAATACATAGTCGTAGTAGCATTAGAATTAGAAAAAGATAAAACTATAATGAGTTGTGATTTAATCTTGGTTGAATGAATAATAAGTATATCGAGACGAGACTTATTGTAAATATCATTGTGTGAGCTAGTATAGACTTGAATTGTCTGAAATTCTCGATGATCGCATTTAATCTAAATAATTAACATGCCACGATTATATGAATAAATTATACAAGCATATCACGTAGTGAGTCACATTACATTAACTAATATACCTTTGGTGGGACAAAAGTACATTAGCAGAAGGCAAGGGGGTCTATGTTAACATTAAGGATGTGAGATTGCTTAAGCTAACAGATATGGAGTAGGCACATAAAACTACAACAATAAAACAACAGAGGTTATATAACTAAGAGAAAGAGATCGGGATGATGGTTGCATGACTTATGGACCAATCCACTCAAAATTGGAATTTATGATTGCATGTCTTATGAACCATCCTAACCCCGAATGGAGGGCGTAAA
This sequence comes from Combretum micranthum, assembly GCA_024138025.1. Lineage (NCBI taxonomy): Eukaryota > Viridiplantae > Streptophyta > Magnoliopsida > Myrtales > Combretaceae > Combretum > Combretum micranthum. The sequence goes on along the minus strand of JAMXBD010001858.1, from coordinate 253,626 downwards.
TCCATTCACATATGCCTCTCGGAAAGTTATATGCTTGTATGATCATTTGCTTGTGCATTTCATATGGCTGCTAATAACTTGTCTGTTATATACTATTGTTGAGCATTAATTATTTGGGAATGAATCTCACTAAGCCTGTTAGCTTACACCCCGATAGTTTTGTTGTGGTGTTCCTATTTTTGGTTGTTCCGAGAGAACATTTTTCACAGGGTTATCTTTAGGATAAAGGAGCTTTTGAAGAAGTCGGGACCTAGCTAGAGGCGTGGACTTCTAGAAAATCTCCTCGATATAAACCCTAGCATTTGTAAATGTGAATTTGGAATGGACGGACTTCCATTATTATTTTGGCGGGGGTATGCCTCCTTGACTTTTGTAAAGATTTAACTTATTTATCTCGTTGTGATTTATATCTTAATGCTAATGTATGCCTTTTTTAGACTATTCGATTCAAACTGCGATCCTAAAAGTTGTGCAAGTACACCTTACACCCGATAAAAACTTATGGGATGATTAAGGTTGTCATACTTAAGTTTAAATATCGAGTGTGGTGAACTGTCGCGTTTTGGGTACCATTTGGGGCGTGACACTAATCATATAATTTGATTTAATAACTTTTTTTCTTCAATTAGTGTTATTTAAATGTAAATAACTATCTTATCTACATATATTTTATTATCCATTTGTGCTAAAAGTAATCATATTACATATTGATTATATAATTTGATTTAATAGCATTATGTTTTTCTACATATAATGCTAAGAAATGAACACAAAATATTGAATAAAAAATATCCTATCTAGATATATTTTATGATTTGTTTTTATTAAAAGCAAAATTTATACAAACATTAACTCTATATTTTTTATTAATAATTAATTTTCAAGTGGCATATATACCATCTCTTATGAAATGCATTAAATACTCTTAATTATTGTTTGAATGATTTTTTTCATGAAGTTTTAAAAAATGTCACATTGAAATAATTATGAAATCTTCATAAATATGTAAAATGTAATATAATTGTAATAGCGATTGAATATGAATAAAAAATTTCAAGATTAACTTAATTAATGGTAGCGGCTCCCCTCCCCCCTTCAATTGTATAATCTTGTGTCCACCTCTACCACCATGTGTGTATATATATATATATATTATATATGATGAGTAACTATCAATAATACTTTAACATACGAATAAATAGATGGGTAATTTTTAAAATAACTATTACTACTACAATTATATGTTAAAATACAATTGATAACTACATATTATGTGTATATTATGAGTATATCTCCCATAAATAGAGGATGATCACACAATCTCAAGTACAAATTGAATTAATAATATATAAATATCAATTTTATTTTAATAAATAGTGAACATTAAAATGAAAATATTTTTTTAAATTATTTTTAAAAATAATTATTTAAATAAAATTAAATTAAAATTATTATTAATATACAGTATTCAAATCACATTTTTTATATATATGATATAAAAATAAATATCAATATATATGTATCGCATGTTATAATCATTATAATATTACCAAAATTGAGAAAGGAGAGAGAGAATCAGTAGACAAAAAGAAGGTGTGACTAATGTGACGGAGAGAGAGGGGGAGGAGAGAGAAGAGAAAAGAGTGAGAGAATGGGAGAGGAGAAGAAGGAGAAAGATTGAAAGGAGACAAAGGACTACTAGGGAGACAGAGGAGAGAGAAAGTGACGAGGCAGATGACAGACTAGTACGACAATGGAGGAAAAAATAAAAAGTCGTCATCTCACATTTTCCACCACGATTTACGTGGAAAAATTTATATGTCATACTCCACTCACGCGATAACCCGATTGTATTGAAATTTCACATCACGGATGCTAAACACGATTTGTACATAGGGCCAAAAACACGATTGGTACATAAATTTTATTATCCAAGTGATTTTAAAACGGGATCTCGATGTTTAATTAGATCTAATTTATATATTGATAAAAAAATTTTATCACAGCTGTAAACAAGTTTTTAACCCCATTAAAATGTTATTAGTATTTATCTGTTCTACACGTGTTCATGCCCGATTGCATGGTACTTAAGGACAACCCATACAGCCATATTTATTTTATTTACCGCAAAAGATAATGAAGCGGTTGATGGTTACTACATATATGGAAAAAGCTTTTGATATTTTAAAATATTTCTGCTCCATAGATTGCGAAATATGGTTATAATACTATAATATATATATATATAAGATTAATGTTGAATTTATTAACTATATATAATTAAAAAATCACAACATAACACATGTTATCTACTGTGATATATTATTATTCATATTATTATTTTTATTATTTTCTTTCTTCTGACGTGGCTAAGTATTAATTTTTACTTATATTTTCATTATAATTTATTTTATTTATTACAATTAATATTATTTTATTATTTAAAATAGTCTTACATTTATATTTAATCCCAAGCCCACCCGACAAGTAATCCAAGCCCATAGTTCCTTTACATTGTTTTCTTCTTCAACTCATAATTGCTTTAAATTTATCTTATATACAAGTGTATTTCTCAAGATTTCTTGAGATTTTTAGAGGAAAATTATGAAAAAAAGATCAAATCTTTTCATGAAGGAGGAAACATATTCATCTTCTTTAAGAACCTCTCTCTCTCTCTCTCTCTCTCTCTCTCTCTCTCTCTCAAATCAACACCAAGCAAAATAAAGAAGCCAATAGAACCACATACCTTTTTCAATTGCATGCCCACTCTATAGGTCCTAAATTTATCTAAAACCCGCATCAAGTCCTTACCCTCATCACTATCTAATTTAGCAAGCCTCAAAAGACTCTTTTTGCATAGCTGTAATCTCCCAAGAAAATTACTACCTAAGATCAGGAGACTCGAGCTCCTTGAAGCGCTTCATGTCCATGGAACAAAGATAATGGATCTCCTAAGATCAATTGAAAATTTAATTAACCTCACTTTCTTAGAAGTTTCAATATGTGCTAGGGCAAGTCATGGAAGCACGCTACAATAGCAACTCCCATGATTCCACATGGAGTGGTATCAGCATTATCAAATTTAGAAGAGCTGGACATTGAAGTGGATCCAGATGAAGACTGGTATGATTCATGTGCAAAAAACCTTATCAAAGAAGTATGCACCTTAAAGAGGCTCATTACTTTAAAGCTCTACTTTCCAACCATAAAGCTTCTGACTAAGTTTAATCATCTCAAACAACAAATTAACCAATGCCAATTGTTTGAGTTTAGATTCATCATAGGGAATGATGCAAACTACATCATGTCTCAACTTGGATCCTCCGTTGAGCTTGAATATAGTAAAAGTTTAAAGTACATTAATGGTGAGGGTGTCCCCTAAGATATAGGTATGCACTTCCTTTTCATTATAAAAGTGGTAGATTGAATAAACCCTTACGTTGTTTATAGTTGTGGAAGCTTAGATTTTCTCCTATTCCTTTTTTGTGTGTATGCGTGTGGGGTGATGGTTCGCACACAAGGCAAGGGTTTCACTTAAGGAGGATACCATGATTCTTCTAGAGGACATTTCTAGGGTTGAGCGATTCGACCTATTAACTTACAAAGTTCAACAAGATGACTTGAACTGAAGCACACATTGAAGGATTTGACATGGTTATGCATCTATGGTGAGCTTTTGATTAAAAGAAGAAAAAAACAATTCTCTCTCTCACTCTTGCTCTGTCCTCTCCCTACATCACTCTACCGTCATAGTTTGATGCAACATGTGAAGTTGATAATTTTTTTTTTTTTAATTTTGGCAGAGATATAGGATGCATTACATGTTGCTGCTAAAGCAGATATTGCCCTACCTCAAGCAATTATTGATAGCACTAGTGTGATTATCCATAGTCCTACATGGAAAAAAATTTTGAGAAATGGACTTGTATATAAGTTAAATTTAGAACAAACAAGATTGAAGAAGGAAGGTCCATGAAGGAATCATGGGCTTCATTGCTAGTTTATATAAGCTTAGGATTGGGTATAAGTTTAAAATTCTTTTACAAATAAAATAAAATAAATTATAATAAGAACGTAAATAAAAATTAAAAAGTTTCCATTTTTTTAATTTAAGAAATAAAATATAGCTATCATTTTTATTTCTAATTTAAGAAAAAATTTATAATATTTACAGAAATGCATTCCATGCATGTAAAAGAGTAAAATATCAACTAATATGTTATATTGAATGTAAATAGATTACAAAGTTTATATGGTATAAAAATAAAATAAAAAATGTCAGGAATGATCAAAAGAAAGTTGCATACAAAATTCTAAATAGATAAAAAAAATTGAAACCTATCATTCATGAATAGGGATGTAACAGGGTCAGCCGTTATAAGGATTCTAACCTGCTTAGTCTAGTGAAAACCCTATATGGTATTAGGGTTGGGTTTGGATATGGAATAAAAACTCTACCGGGTTATAAACTAGACACAATCCAAAGCGGACCCAAATTCTTATCCTCATCTCTCCCTCTCTCTCTCTCTCTCTCTCTCTCTCTCTCTCTCTCTCTCTCTTTCTTCTATCTCTTAAGCCAAACAAACCCAAATTTTCTCTATTAAAATTCCTTCTAAGTCATAAACTAGATACAAAGCTAGGAAATAAGATATAAACTCAGGAGGAGTGGGAACCAAGTCAAGAAAGTTGAAGAACAAACTTGATTACTAGTAGTAGCTAAACAAGTAAGAAAATTTAATTTCTTATTTGTCTTGTTTATTCATGATTTTGATTGGTGTTAATGTTGGATAGGAGTATAACTTTGATGTTTTATATGAATTAAAGGCATGTTATTGTGTATGTTGAACTAGGTGTGCAAATGAGTGTATATATCCTAGGCGTTTGATGAAAATAAATATGGAGTTTTATGATGATATGATGTATGTATGGATGTTATTAGTGATATATAAGTAGAACTTAAATGATTAAAGTAATAATAGAGGTTAACAAGCATGGAAGATGACATTATGTTTTAAGTTAAATTTATTGTGTATATGTGTGAAATGGACTTATATGGGCAAGTGAGTTTGGTGATGGTTGATGTTGTGTTCATAGACTAGTTTGGTATGTTTTTAGAAGTATATAGGAGTTTGGTAAGGAATTAGAGGATATAAGACTTCAAAATTTTTGAAACAAGTATAAAGGATAGTGCCTTGTTCATCATGGGCATAAATCAAGGCCGTTATCTTCTCAGATTTATGTTTCCCTATCAAATACGGCTGTTAGATAGCCTTTTAACTCCTTTGGGTCTTTTCAATAGCTTGATACAGCATAGATTACGATTGTAACAGAGGCTGTTATCTCCTCTCTATGGTTTTTAAAGGAAGATTACGACCATAATAGAGTCTATTATCTCCTCAGGTTGTGTTAGAAAAATTTTCTACAAAGCTTGTTATGGGCGTAATTATCATCGCGGCCATAATAGGGGCATTATCTTGTACTATAGGCGTGACAAAGCCAATTGTTTTTATTTTTACACAAGATAACGAGCGTGATGGTACCTGTTATGACCATCACGGCCTAGGTCACAAGCATGAGAAATCTCTTGGTACTGTTCTTTAAATAATAATAGTAAATAAATCCTTGTCGATAATAGATAGATAATTAACAAAATATGAAATGTGTATTTGTGTTTAAATGAATAAAATGTGAGATGATGTTGGGCTGAGTCCACAAAATAAGCCCGGTCCACAAACTCGAAGCCAACTTAACCGGAGTGATACCGAAACCCTATTCCACCTACGCAGTCACTATTGGTAAGATCTTCTCCTCTCAACTCTCTCTATCAATTTCTAGGGTTTCTCTCGTACTAACTATTTCGTGTTTGGTGAACATGTAAGGTATGAAGATGGTGACAGGCTTATTCGAGAAGCCACTCTCCTAAATTCTGGAATCACTACTTGCAGGGGGATAAGTCATCCTTTTCCCTGCTCTGTTTATTTATAGCATGAATATGCTCTTTACAGCTGTAGTTTCAATATGTTTTGATCTCTACCATTCTGTTTGAGATCTGTTACTCTAAGCTGTTATTACAACTGTCAGTTCCTGTTTCTATTACAAAACAAATGTGAATAGTATGTATTTCTGTTATACAAAATCTCTAAGCCAACTAGCTTTCTGTGCTGCCGTGTTTGTCTAACAGTTGTATCATATTTCCCCCCATCTGGAAAAACAACCTTGTCCGCAAGGTTGAAATCTGGATAGGTCAGTTTAAAGTGATCGAAATCTTCCCAAGAAGTTTCTTCGGGAAGTAATCCGACCCACTGAACCATATTTGTAACCTGTTGGTTATTGACTAAAATGACTCGGAATCCAAAATTGTGAGTGGTTGTAAAATAGTATGACCACTATCTGACCCTGGTGGTAATTGTGGAGAGGTTGAGAGACACCTGTAGCCTTCTTGTAAGGAAACATGAAAAACATCATGTATAGAGCATGAGATGGAAGCTCGAGTTGATATGCTACTGTTCACCTTTTTGATAACTCGGTAGGGTCCATAATACCTTTTAGAAAGTTTATGAATCCCAGAATTGAGAGACTTCTGTTTGTAGGGATGAAGCTTAAGATAAACCAAATCTCCTGGAACAAAAGAAACATCAGTACGATGTTTATCCGCTAGCTATTTCATTCGGTTTTATGCCTTAGCTAAATTGTCCCTCAATAACTGTAAAGCTCTATCCCTTTGAAGTAAATCTTCATCTATAGCTTCCAATAGTGAACTGCCCCTAATATACGATGGTATGGAAGGAGGTGATCTTCCATAAACCAATTCAAAGGGGGTACATTGTGCTCCTTCATGGAAAGAACATTATAAGCATACTCTGCCCATGGCAGAAAACGAACCCATTCCTTTGGATAATCCATAACATAGCTCCTGAGATAGTGTTCAATTGTTCTGTTCAACACCTCTGTCTGACCATCCGATTGAGGATGATATGCACTACTCATGTGTAACTTAGTTCCACTAAGATGGAACAATTCCTTCCAAAATCTGCTGGTAAAGACCGGATCTCTATCTGAAACAATAACGTGGAAAACCATGTAGCTTAATAACCATTTGAATGAATAGTGTGGCTACCTGAGCAGCAGTAAAATGAGATCCTAAAGACCAAGATGGCAATATTTGGATAGTCGATCGACTACCACACATATTACTGTGAACCCTTGAGACCTAGGAAGTGATGTTATGAAATCCATACTAACATCTTCCCACACTCGCTCAGGGATAGGTAAAGGATGTAATAGACCCGCTGGTGATCGAGTCAAATATTTGACTTGCTGGCAAATAGTACAATTTCTGATATAATTCTCCACATCCTTTTTCATACCATCCTAAAAAAAATCAGCAGCAAGATGTTTATAGGTCTTAAGTACACCAAAATGACCTGAAGCAGGTGAACTATGAAATTCTTGGAGTAGAAGAGGAATGACTTTGGATTGAGGCACCAAAACAATCGAGTCCCTAAATATAATAAGCCATTCTTCCACTGCAAGACCCATTTCATTTGTTTGCCCTTCTGTAGGTCAGACAATAAAGATTGAAAAGCTGGTAAAGTTGTATATTATTGCTTAATATCCTCAAAAATTCGGAATTGTGGCATTGAAAAAGCATAATAATGACCCTGTTCATCAATTTGTCTGGAAAGTGAATCAGCCACAATATTGTCTTGACTAGATTTATAAGAGATGGAATAAGAATAACCCAACAACTTAGAGAGATATTTGTGTTGTTCTGGAGTTTGAATAGTTTAAGTCAATATTTCTTTCAAACTGCGATGATCAGTTTTAATCGAAAAATGAACTCCCAACAAATATTGTCTCCACTTCCTTACAGCTTCAACTATTGCATATAACTCTCTGACATAGGCAAAGCTTTTCGTAAATGTGATGGAAGCTTTTTACTAAAATATGCAATTGGTTGATTTTGCTGAAGAAGAACAGCACCTATCCCCACTCTGATGCATCTGTTTCCACTGTAAATGGTTGTGAAAATCTGGTAGCTTTAATATTGGAGCCTCACACAATGTGTGTTTGAGCTGCTCAAAAGCCTTAGTAGCATCTGTGCTCCATGAAAACCGATCTTTTTGTAACATATCGGTTAATGGTCCTGCAATAGAGGCATAATTCCTGATAAACTTTCGATAATATCCTGATAACCCCAAGAAAGCCCTCAATTCCTTTACTGTGGATGGTTGAAGCCAAGTTTTTACTGCTTCAACTTTTGTTGGGTTTGGTTCCACTCCACTACTACTCACAATATGTCCCAAATAGTCAATCTTAGATTGACCAAAAGAACATTTACTTTGTTTTAAGTAAAACTGATGATCCAATAAGATCTGAAACACACTGCCAAGTGTTGAACATGTAATTCCACTGATGAACTATAAACCAAAATGTCATCAAAGAAAACAATAACAAATTTTCTAAGATGGGGTTTGAAAATATTATTCATAGTTGCTTGAAAAGTAGCAGGAGCATTACTCAAGCCAAAGGGCATTACAAGAAATTCATAATGACCCTCATGAGTTTGAATGCTTTTTCCAATGTCTCCTTCATGCATGAATCTGATGATATCCAGATCGCAAGTCCTGTTTAGAAAATATTGTGGCACCATGTAACTCATCCAGTAGTTCATCTACAGTGGGTATAGGATACTCATCCTTAATAGTAGCCTGATTTAAAGCACGATAGTCTATACAAAAACGCCAAGTGCCATCCTTTTTCTTAACCAATAACACTGGTGAAGAGAAAGGACTAATACTGTCTCGAATGAGACCCTGATCCAACATTTCTCTACTTGCTTCTCAATTTCATTTTTTTGAAAATGGAGGATACCTATATGGTTTGACGTTTATAGGTTGAGTCCCCTCATTTAAAAAAATTCGATGTTGGACTTGTCGTAAAGGAGGCAATGATGAAGGTGTCTCAAAAATCTTAGCAAATTTGCCCAACACTTCATGAATAGTAGTGTTGTTGTGAATTTAATTGCAGAATCTCCTTTCTGAGCCTCCAAAGAAAAACAGTAAGCTACTGCATTCATATTGAACATCCTTCTCAATTGATTTGCAGTGATTACTGATGGAAAAGAAGTTTTCTGATAGAGACACCCTTTCACCATGTGAACAAATGATAATGTCAGCGCATTATAATCAATGGTCACAGGACCCAATTGCTTAAGCCATTGTACTCCCAAAACAATCTCAGCTCCTTCAATAGGAAGAATATAAAATGGAACACGAAATTGAATTCCATGAATAACCAAGGAACATCCAAACACTGACCCTCACATACCAATTTTGACCCATCTCAATCATAACATTGAGTGAAACAGTATGTAAGACAGTCAAATTTAAATGTTTCACTATCTAGATTGTAGGAAGTTATGAGCTACCAGTATCAACTAGAATAAAAATTATGGTTTTAATCTGACCTTGAAATCGCAATGTCTTTGGAATAGACATCCCAGCCAAAGCATGCAAACTAATCATCCCTGAATTTTCGTGATCCCTGCATCCTCAGAATCGATGTGTGAATCAATCATATCCTCCTGAACAGCATTAACATCATCCTCCTCATCATTTGTCATCAATAATAAAATTTAGATTTACACTTATGATTGCGATGATATTTCTCATCACAATTATAGCATAAACCTTTTCCCTTCGCTAAACCATTTCCTTAGGAGTCAACTTTTTTATTGGAAGGTGGATTTAGGTATATTAGAATGAGAAGAAGAAACAGTAGAAGTGGGTAATGATGATGTATATTTAGGTATAGGTTTAGAGAACTGAATGTTAGAGAATTAGAAAAAAAATTGGGTTTGGATAAATGGTGAGAATGGGATGGTTTATATGTATCTGAAAATTTAGATTCATAAATGCGTGCCAAAGACATCGCATTTAGTAAATCAGAAGGTCTTGCAACTTGAACTTCTTGCTTAATTTCAGGTTTAAGACCTGAAATGAAGCAACTAGTAAGAAAGGAATTTGGTAAACCAGTTATTTGATTCGAAAGATGATGAAATTGAGACTGATATTCAGAAACAGTGGTGGTTTGAGTTAATTTGGAAAGTTGACCCTGAATGTCTTCATATAGTGAAGGACCAAAGCGATCCTGGAGTGATTTCTCAAGGAGAGCACCAATGTTGGGCTGAGTCCACAAAATAAGCCCGGTCCACAAACTCGAAGCCATCTTAACCGGAGTGATACCGAAACCCTATTCCACCTACGCAGTCACTATCAGTAAGATCTTCTCCGCTCAACTCTCTCTATCGATTTCTAGGGTTTCTCTCGTACTAACTATTTCGTGTTTGGTGAACATGCAAGGTATGAAGATGGTAACAGGCTTGTTCGAGAAGCTACTCTCCTAAATTCTAGAATCACTACTTGCAGGGGGATAAGTCATCCTTTTCCCTATTCTGTTTATTTATAGCATGAATATGCTCTTTACAACTGTAGTTACAATCTGTTTTGATCTCTACCATTCTGTTTGAGATCTGTTACTCTAAGCTGTTATTACAACTGTCAGTTCCTGTTTCTGTTACAAAACAAATGTGAATAGTATGTATTTTTGTTATACAAAATCTCTAAGCCAACTAGGCTTTCTGTGCTGCCGTGTTTGTCTAACAGTTGTATCAGATGATTAGAGTCTTGTTTAAGTATAATGATTATTTAAGGAGTTAATATGTTATTGTGAACAATAAGTTTTATATGAAATGATTTTCTTGACAGAATCGCACACTCAATTAGGGTTGAGTACAGGTCTATTATCTGATAGATCAGATTATCCAGGTATGTAATAGCTTATTTGATAATTGTTAAGTTAGACATACTCTAAATGAACTTAATCAAAGATGAGTAAAAATGGTTTAAATTTGGTTATGCTTTTCGTCGTTGAATCTAATTTGAAGAGCGATATCCTTGTCATGATGCAATGACACGTTAGTTAGGCGCTTAGACCACATTGTCATGATGTAATGACTTTTCTATTATCATGATGCAATGGTGATTTATGAGGGGCTAAGTGGGTAATCGATAGGACGGATAGTATTGTGTACCATTTGCTTATTCTTAAGAGAAAACAATATGATTTAGTTCACGTTTATGGGACTAGTTGAACTAGATAATGTTATGGATTAAGTTACGTAAAGTTGTGTAACAACTATTAACCTTAGATGAGATTATTACTCTCTTTCTAAAGATATATGAGTTATAGGTCTTCAGATAGTTTATAACAACCCCCTGAGCAGCTTTTGTTACTTAGGATTCTCAGACTCCTAAGATTGTAATCGGAGATTGAATACTCTAATGATGATTGACTTATTTAATCAAAGATAATCAAATTGTTGTTTGTTGCATTATATTTAGCCTAAATGTGCTTGGCATTTTGTATTTATTTGTGTTATTGCGTACTGGGCCTTTGACTCATGATACTACCTTACATGTGATATTGATGATGATTGCTATGATGATATGGGTTATGGGACTAATTGGGAAGCCTTTTTGGACGAGTGGGACAGTTAGGAATTCTGGATGCAAGCCAAGATGTTTTGTTTAAATTTTCTTAAAGATTTTAAGGAAAGAATGTATTTTGTTATAGGCTTGTCGTAAAAGCAATAGTGTGTAAAATAAGATTTTAAGTTTGTTTCTTATGCTTTAATTATGAACAAGTCATGTATCTTTTGTAGTGTCATTGGTTTGGCACTAAAGTTATTCTAAGTATATAAAGTTAACTGACTCATATATTGAGTAGTATCATGTTAAAGGTATATGATGTTATCACAGGTTTAAATAAACAGTCAATACATTCATCTTCTTTATGGACAACCTTACGTACAATACTTGAGTATTTTATAATACTTAGGTATCATGTATGGTTGAGGGATTTGGCATGCCTAATAATGGTATTAGGTAGGTTAGGTCCTTACATATTCCTTCATTACCCATATATCGACTTGTGAAAAAGAATTAATTGCATAATCAATTGATAAACATCCATTTAACTCACCAATTTCAACCCCATTTATAACATTGTAATCATAATCATATTGAGGCAATGCAAGCTCTTGGAACGTCTCCTTTGATAAATCAAAGCAATTAAAGTCCCTTTCTTTCTTTCAAACCAATAATGTAGTACCAACAAAGTAGAGCAACTTGGAAATGTAAGCCTATATGGAATACGTTGAATTCATCCTCAATGAATACAACCACACTTTATCTTGAGTTTGACAAGCCGCATGACGAGAGCAAACCCTAACCACCTTATAGTCATTTGATAAGTTATCATAACCAAGTCCATGATAAATATTGGTTTACCCACAGCTTGAACCGATAATATCTTTGTTTATCTAGTTGATGGATTCCACAAAAAGGGTGCACTCTTAGAAAGACATCTTGAAAGGACCAAACCATTGCATAAACCTTCAAAGCATAATTTTTCAAACTAGGTTCCCTCTATTTTCAGAATAGGCATTTTGGGTTTAAGTGTATCTCTAAAATTACTGTAGAATGCAACGAAGCAGCATGTGGTTGAGTATGTGTGATGGTAATGATCATTATCCATGGATGATGGCATTTGATCTAAGTGTCTTCTAATGAAGTAGGTGTGAGAGATTATGGATTTCCATGACTCTCATGCGCATTGGAAACTTAGCAAAGTCCTCATAAACAATCTTGATAATATTTCAATGATGATTTCTTAAGGGAGGTCAACTATTATAAAATTTAGAAAAATGTATCATTATTTAATTATAATTCCCTCATAAATACTAATAATATAATCTAAATTACTAAATTATGAAGATAACATCGCATATAAAACATACAATTTCATTTTTTAACAAATAAATCATATGTAATAAGGCAATTTAGCATGTAGGTGCATAGTAAAATCACAAATCGCATCTAGGATTTTAGTGTTCCAATTGTCATAGTAAAATTGCATATCACACATATGACATACATAGTAAAATCAAAATGCTCCAATAAATTGGTAAACCACAACTTTCCCCTCCAAATAATAAAATTCCATAGTAAAAGCGGAGTAGAAGAAAAACCTAATTTTGAAGCCATTGATTTTCTTTTCGTTGACAAAGAATCCATCCTTCACTAATGCAACAGGTACCAAATCGTTCTCTTCCTAACAAAAACACATTAAAATTAGTTTGTATTCTCAAACGAAAAATTACGTTGGAACTAAAAAATTATTTCATCAGAAAAATATAACATTGAGGGAATCAATATGCTTTACAAATCTAGTGAATGGAAGAGAAAGGACAAATTAAACGTCTTTCATTGGACAATAGGAATTAAGAAAGTTATAAACATAAAATCATGATGAAGTGAACCTGAGAGAGAGACAGAGAGAGATGACCGATGTTTTGAGATAAGAGAGAATCATTTGACGGCTACGACTTTGTTGTTTGCTGATACTTATTAGCTTTTCTAGGTTTAAATAAATAAAACAAACGCTTTAATTATCAAATACACTATATTGTTAGTTTAGTATGCAATAATAGTCCGAAATAAAATTGAATGGAATCAATGGCCAATCAATTCTTATGTTTGGAGACAGAATGAAATCATTGATTTAATTCCATAATATATAAAGTTATCTTATTATTAGGTTGGCTAGTAGGGATGTAATCGTAATTATATATTAAAAAAGCCGAAATGAAATCGCAATTTCGCTCTTTTAAAAACGAAATGCGATTTCACCTTAAAGTTAAAATCATCAATTCCAAGGATTGACAATTCTGACTTTCTAAATTTAATCCAAACACGAGAATGGAAGTGAGACGAGAATCTCAATTCCATTCTGAATTTGTTCCGGTGTACCAAACATACCATAAGTCTTATTATACCTTTTAGATTCAGCAGTTAAAACTCTCCAATTAAAGTTCTAACAATCAATTTTTTTTAAGACTTTTCCTGAATATTTCTGGGGGCTTAAATTTCAATAGTTATGCCTAAAACTTTTCAAAACGCGTATAATCAGGTTGTATATTATTTTGATATACATTTAATATTTTCTAATTAGCTTTGTTCATATGGTAGGTCCACTAAAACTGTGTTGGAAAAAGAAATTCAAATATACTATATATTGACATCAACAGACAGCAATTTCTTTTTCTCTTTTTTAAATAAAACTGAAGTAAAATTAAAATATTTTGACTCACGAAGGTACTAAACAGTTTTAGAATTATACATTTTGTTTCAAAAATTAATATTAAGAAATCCATTAATGTAAAATTAATTAACTTAATTATTCAACACTGATTATTAGTTAAATATGTAGGATACTATTGAAAGATAATATATATACTGAACAAATTTATAGAATTATTTACATTTCATTTACTTTTTTGGTGGTCATTTATGACATTATATAGTTCCTTTTTTTTTTTAATCTTGGGCAATATAATTCAACAATTATTAGGAACTAGTTATAGCGAGGATATGAGTTTTAATTACGTAAGCATTGTTTATTAAATGAGTACACATGATAAATTTTTTTGTCTAATTAAATGTCTTATTATATAATTATTTTCATAGCAATATATATATATGGCTCTTTATTTGCATATATAATTATTTAACATTTGCAATACTTATTTTGAAAAAAAATTAAGAAATTATCCGTACATTATGGAGGAAGAAGAAGCATTACTTGTTGTGTTTGTTGTAGCAATAATAGTTTGATGAACATTCAATTTGAAAAAGAAAAAGAGAAAAATCATGTAACGGATATTTCTAATACAAATTGCTTATTACATCTTTATTCATTTAGCTACGTGTTTAAACTTCTTGTCTTTCTGAAATCGGTTGTCCTCGAATGTTGCATGATAATGCTATAAAGAAGATGGTAATTCTTTATTTACTGATTGTTTGGATTGATTAATGCTTTATTTTTATTTTTCTTTGGGTTATTTATCTACTACCTTTTGAACATGTAAGATATCATAGAAATAGACATTATAATTTATATATATGTTTTACATATCCTATAGGCTATGTAACATATGCTTATTTTATTTTAATATTGTTTTTTTTTGTCAAATATACTTAAGTTAGCACTAAAAGCATAGATTGCACAAAACACAACTATATGTTCCTCTATGGTTTATGATTTCTTTCATACATAAGATATAATTAAAAAAAAATATCTAATATGTTTTTATTAAATAAAAATGTGTCATTATATTGGACAAACAAATATTATAATGAGACTTCAAAATTTATATACTGAATTTGTTACATCCGTAACTAACAGAACAAGGACAGCTACATTCGTAACTAATAGATCAAGGACAGCTCATAGATCTAGACAAAAGCCTAAGTGGCTTAATGATTTTGCATGTACATCACAATAATAAGAGTTGTATACAGTTGTCATAACAGAAATTAGTTAAATCTCTTATACATGTGTAAAAATCAAAGAGATGAATGGAATGGGCATTTCCCCAAATCTTACAGAGAAATATCATATAGGAGTGGTGGCTTCCTCGAATAGCCACAAGACATAATTCACCTGCATAGCTAACAAAGATCAAGTGTTAGTATCCATTCTATATTCTGTTCATTAGATCAGAAACAGAGAGATAAAAGAGAGTTAGGGTTTCTGTTCTTATCTGTTTGGTAAGAAGCTGCGCGAGAGAGAGAGCAAAAGGACTAGGGTTACTTTGAGAGGCTTTTATAGTGAGGCGTTAGTAGACAGGTGGTAATAGAATTACATATTTTATTAAAGTTTAGATATTATTTATAATATTTGTTTTTAATGTAATAATATCTAATTAACAACCATATAGAAACTTAATACAATAATGTTAAATCTCATCTTTTAGATGGAAATTTTAAAATAGAATATAGTTATGCAGTACATAAACATATTATACATAATTCAACCTGAAATGTAAGCATGCTTTTCTTTTTAATAGATAAACATTAGAAGGATACATTTAAAGTCTGCAAATGTTCATATATTTTCCTAGTTGTTCCTTCTGGATTGGTGGACCATGTTATTATTAGTTCAAGGGCTCGTCACTAACTTATTCTTGAGGAGTCAACATCAAATTATTGCATCAGACAATCACGGAGCTACTTGATTCATTTGAAATAGCGTAAGACTGAAAAAAAAAATTATTTTATAATTATAAATATTTTTAAAACAAAACATATTATCATTCTTATAGTACATAAAATAGATATGAATTCTTTATCTATTCTACATCACATAAAATAAATATTTTTTTAAAAATTTTTTACAAATTAAACAAAAAAATAAATATTATAAAATAATTAGGATAGAATATCCTATTCAACCAAAGATACTGTAAACTTTTAAACCACGCCAAAAGACAATAAGATAACATTATTGGATGATTAGGTCACATGTGCATCTCATAGTACTGTTTTAATCATTAAAATATTCTAAAGTAAAATTCCTTAATCAATTATGACCCTCGTGTAATCCGATTTTGTTTTCATAATCAACGAAGATTACATTAATTAATCAGTATAATTAATATTTAGCAGCCGCCTCATATTGTAAAGTAAACTATATTATCTTTATAATTTTGTTTTTATAAACTATATTACCTTGAAAAATTAGACTTTTGGAACCTAATTATTGAATGGCCGAAAAAAATAAAGAAACCTAATCACTGGTCAAACCTAAGCAAAAGCCTCAATGCATCACCACCGTCAAAACCATCAAGGACACCCATATATTGATTCGTTCTAACGAGATGTCAGTTCCATCGCGCTCCCACCGAAAAAAAAAAAAAGGAGGTTGTGTTTGGCTGCGAGAGTGAGGGATTAGATGTAAGTGGAACGGATCGTTATGGGATTTTCGATCGTCTAACCCGTTAAAAACCCTATAGGATCAAATCCTATAGGTTTTGTGGGGGATTTGAGATTAAAAAAAACCCGATAAGTTACCGGGTCTGTTTTGAGTTTATTATGTAACCCTTGAGAAAACTCGATCCGATATAAATTCAAATATTAAAAATTTTAAATATTAAATTATTAAAGCAAGGATCCCATTTATATATATGTATGTGAAAGTAAGTAGAAATAAGTGTTTGCATCATTTTATATGATATTATTGTTTAAAATTCATTCTTTTCAATATAAGTGTTTGTATCATTAAAACTTAAATCAAAATTCTTTCTTTCTTTTTTTTTTTTAAATTAAAAATCTTAAATCGAGTCGGGTCGGGTTATGAGTTCCTTAAATCCTTGTGGATCGGGTTTGGGAATAACAAAAAAAAAACCGATAGGTTTTTCTCGGGTTCTGGGACACCCATTAAGGACTCGAGTCAAGTTCGGATTTCAAAAAACCCATCCCGAACCCGCCCCAGTTGCATCTCTATGAGGGACAGATAATATGGCATAACAAGTATTGAATAATATAATTTTTTTATATTATATTTATATTTACAGTACTAAATAATATTAGACAAAAAAATTTATTAAGAGATTTTATTTTTATTTAATTCTAATATATTCATGTCATGAAATATAAAAAATAAAAAATTTAAATTTTATCTAATCCTATTAAAAAAATTTTATTCAATTCTAAAAACATTATATAACCAAATATGGTAAATAATCCTCGTCCAATTTGGAGGTGCTACCAAAAACTATATACTCACAACTCATTAAGATGAAAAAACCGTACACGTCTCCTATTCCTGTCTCAACAGTAAAAAAGAAAAAAATTGCCACTGTAAAAATACTGAATAATATAATTTTTTTATACTATATTTATATTTACAGTACTAAATAATATTAGATAAAATTTCTTATTAAGAGACTTTAGTTTTCTTTAATCCTAAATATATTTATATCATGAAATATAAAAATAAAAATAAAAAAATAAATTTTATCTAATCTCATTAAAAAAATTTTATTCAATTCTAATTACGTTTTATAAACCAAATATATAGTAAACAACCCTTATCCAATTTGCAGGTGCTACCAAAAACTATATACTCACAACTCATTAAGATGAAAAAGCCGTACACATCTCCTATTCCTGTCTCAACAGAAATAAAAAAGAAAAAAGTTGCCACGGTAAAAGGAAAAAACACACACACGCAAAATGTAGAAGAAAATTGCATCAATAAAAAGGCATGGGTTTTGTATGGAAATATAATTTTAAAAAAATAAATATAAAAGTATGATTAAAAAATATTTAGACTGTAAATGTTAAAAACTCATGTAGAAGTCATACCTTCGACCAGACTAAAGAAGGCGAGTCTGTCTAGCATACTCTTATTTAATTATTATTTTTTAATTGAGGGGGTAGCTTAAATCCTAGCCTTCTTCACAAAATACAATTATCTCATGACCGTCAGATGAGGCAGTGTAACGTAGACCTACCTTTAACGGCCACAAAAAATATAAAATAAAAAAATAAAGAAAACAAAATAAAAAAGAGTAGATCGATATTTATTGTATATTTAGTTTACTAAAATAGAATAAAACTGAAAAAAAAATAATTCTTTATTTCATAATTAGGATATTAAAACATGTTTTTCTTTTCAAGAATAAGCATTTCTCTAATATTGGCCAAAAAAAACCATTTCTCTAGTAAAAAATACTAGCGTACGATGTACTCGCGTTGCGTGTGCTAAAAATAAAAAAAAATACAAAAAAATAAGGGTGTAAACTATTGAAAAAGCGGTTTTTAATCTTGAGTAAGGAAAAAGAGAGAGAGAGATGATGAGGTAATACGAGCGATAACCATCACTTATAATTATTTTAAAATAAAAAAGATAAAATAATATTTTTTGATACCATTACAATTCAGGATTTGCTTCATAATAGTATAAATATTAAGATCTCTTTATCCAGAATAAATATTCTTTCAATAAAATTTTTATCAAATTAAACTAAAAAATTAGATATTTCAAAATAATAAAATTAAAATATTAATCCAATTGCATTGAATCAATAATATTTTAATGAATTTCGCCAATATACCGTTATTCTAAATTCTCAAGGCAATGCAACGAAGCAAGAACCCCACCCACGCAATCACGTGAGACATGTCCCATCAACCGTATATCATTGCTGTCGGTGCAGTTGCCCATATATCGAGAAGACCCAAAAATGGTAAACGAGTCCTACAGCAACCTGTTTCCGGCGGCACTCTCATTTTCAAATACCGTGACAGGATAAGAACATAACATTTAAAAACATATAAAAAGATATGATTGGTTTCTTTTCATTTTTCAACATTGAATTGCTGCTTTACAAGATAAACATAAACATAAATATGTAATATATATTTAACTAAATGCAACATGAGGACAATTCGGTCCCAAAGCGTCTTCTTCAACTCTCCCTCCCCTTCTCCCCCAACACCGGCGACGTGGAAAACACACTATGCCTCAAAGATTATTCATACGACGTCGTATTATTATCTAATCTTTTCTTATGAAAACACTATGGTCCTGAGGTATCTTTTTCTCAAAATTTTATTTGTAACGAGGGCACGATTCAATTTAAAAATAAAAAATAAAAAGACCCATCTGCCACGTGCACCCTTTTTAATGTAGTCAAAGACGCAGCTTCCATATGTTCCGTTAACACTTATATTCTCAATATCTACCTTTTTTCACCTTATTTTTGTATTTAGTTTTTAAAAATACCTACCTATGTTACGTTGACATTGAAATAAAAGAAAGCATGTAATCTATATAATTAATTATATGACAAATCTATGATAAAATTGCTCATTAAAAAGAGGAGATAAAGATACTAGAAATATTTGTATTTTTAATTTTTAGTAATTTAATATCTAAATTTTTAATTTCAGCGATTTGGTTCCTATAGTTTCAATTTAATGTCAATTTAGTATTTTCGTTAATGAAAAAGTTATTATTATTATACTTTTTGGTGTTTTAGTGGATGCACTTTTGTTTTATTTGTATTTTGATGTCAATGTTTTAATTTTGATGCACTTTAGTGTTTATTCACTAATTAATTTATTAAAATTAAATATTTTATTTTTCTTGAGTGATGTATTATTTTAAGATTTAAAAAGAAATTATGTATTAATTCATTGAAAATTAATTTTAGATTTTTAACCAATATATATCTTTAAAAATAAGAAGAAAATTATTTATATATGTAAGTTTGATCTAAATAAATTTTCACATGTAATGTTTAATTTTTATAAAATCTTATATCACTAGAAAACTCTCAACATGAATTTATTCAAAAAATTACTATGTATTTCAAGATAAAATAGAGCAAACAAAATTTAAAAAGGGTTATAATTTGTAAATCAAGTATCATTTGCCTTATAACATGAATTTTCAAATTTTTTGAATAATACACCTTTACATATTAAAACATTTGTCTAGATTTTCTTTTGTAGTGTCCTTAGAAAATCCTTCGTGAGGTTGTTGAAAAAAATCTTTCCTCAATCCAAAAACATAAGTTTATTCTATAAATCTTTCAATTCCAAGATCAATAGGAGATTTTTTGAACAATTTCATAAGGGTTTTTTCACGACACTACAAAAAAAAAATCTAAAGGAAATATTATAATATATAGAGGTATATTATTCAACAAGTTTAAAAATTTATGTTATAAGGAAAATGACACATGATTAATAAATAATAATCATTTTCAAATTTTACTTTGTATATGTTATCTTGAAACACATTGTAAGATCTTATTTCCAAATACAGAAAAGGTCAAATTTAGCATATTAATTTTATACAAAAGTTTAATTGGGTACTTGAACTTTGAAGTGATCAATTTAATATTCAATCAAAGATTTCATGACTTTTTTTACTATCTTACCAACAACGTTGATCTGTTTCCTATCATTAAAGACACATCTTAGTATTAAATGGTGTTAAATATATTAGTAAAAATTCAATAATATGTTGCCTATTTTATGTCTACAAACAGATCAAACAATGCTAAGAAGGTAGCAAAAATCAATGTTGTCAGACTCAGACCGACCCATCCGGTTCGACCTAGTTCAATAGGATAGATCATAAAGTCAGGCCGGTCCACTCAATTCACCTAGATTTGTATTGAACCATATTGACCCTGATTGACTCGGGCGATCAAACTGGGTTGAACCAAGCAACCCGGACCAGTTGACCCGGACTAAAAGAAAAAAAAACTAGAAGTTCGAATATTTATTCATATTATATTATGAATTTATATAATATAATAAGTGTATATTCCTTATTTAATAATTAATTGATGATTTTGATCCAAATATATATTAATTAAGTGATGTCTTATATATTTCTCTATTATAATTAAATTATCCCTTATATTTTTACTTTTTCATGACCTTGGTTCGACTTCTTGACCTGTAACCCGCTAACATATCCGAATCAAAGTCCGGTCCGGTTTTGATAATATTGTTAAAAATAGTAACAAAAAATTTTGATTGTGTATTAAATTAATCACTTCAAAGTTTAAATACTAAATTGAATTTTTATATAAAGTTTGGGTGAATTACACCAGAAGGTCCCAACATTTTGGGGTAAGTTCATTTAAGATCGCAATGTATCGAGTGGTTAAAAAGAGGTCTTAACGTTTGGAGATAAGTTCATTTAAGGTCTTAATATTTAAAGAAGTGGATTAATTTGGGTCCTTAAGGACACGTGTCAACATGAGAGGATATTTAATTAAAACTCAAAAGACTATTCTCCTATTGACACGTGTTCTTGGGGACCCAACTTGACCCACTTAGTCAACCGTTAAAATCTTAAATGAACTTACCTCCAAATGTTGGGACCTCTTTTTAACTCCTTGAAACTTTGGGACTTCAAATGAACTTACCTCCAAACGTTGAAACCTTCTGATGTAATTTATCTTATAAAGTTTAAGTATTAAATTTAACATTTACCATTTCAAATAAAATTGATGTTGAGAGTTTTCTAATGATATAAGATTTTATAAAAATGGAACATTATATGTGAAAAATTATTTATTGTCAAACTAATCATATATAAATAATTTTCTTTTTGTTGCTAAAAGTAATATATAGGGTAAAAATCCAAAATTAATTTTTCATAAATTAATACATAACTTTCTTTTAAATTTTAAAATAATATATCACTTAAGAAAAGTAAAATATTAATTTTTAATACATTAATTAGTGAATAAACACCAAAATGCAAATAAAACTAAAGTACTAGCATTCAAATGCAAAAAAAGTATAACGGCTTTAACTTTTCCGTTAATGGAGATACTAAATTGACTCTAAATTGAAAGTATAGGTACTAACTCGCTGAAATTGAAAGTTCTTATGCCTTTATCCCGAAGAGAGAGAGAGATGATATTGGGGTATTTCTTTAGAATTTTAATGATGGTACTTCTTCCTCATACCAAAACAAATCTCATGAATCTAAATCCATAACCAAACTAAGATTTGAACTTATCTTTCATCTTACACTCGGCATTACTCTTATAATGACAAGCAATCACATAGACCCAATGATCTAAAATGATTCTTATTTTTGTTAACGAATAAATATAAGGGGAATGATGTGCTTACCTTGATTTGATTTATATCACACAATTCCTCTTACTTCAGCTAGCTTTACTTTGATCATACCAATCCTCTTACTTCAACTGAAAAAAGTTTTGATTGCAAAGGAAAGAAGTAAAATTGAAAAAAAAAAAAGAAATTAAGAAAATAAGGAGAAAGAACCTAGAGAGAGTTCAATTGAGTACAAAGATTTCCATTGACAGCATCCAACCACTAATATTTATTAGTTTCTTTATTGTAGTAGTTCTTAAGATTATTCCATTTCGCCCTATTAGCTATATCAACTTAAACATCATAATCCAGTAAGTTTAGACAATAATAAAAATATAACACACAACATTTTTTATAACAACCTTAGAATAACAATTTCATAGCCGGGTGACTATATCTTTAATAGTTGCGCTATTACAACTTTCAAAGTGAAAGATAGAAGTCAAAGGAATGGGAAAAAAAAGGTTTCATAAAGTGTGTATGACATATAATAAGCATATTGTTGCAAGTGTTAAATTACTAGTAGAGTTAGGGTGCAAACGCATCATAAACCTGCAAATGCATGAACTTGGTTAGTGATACACTAGGGATAGTCTAGTGTGGTCACTCTGATACTTAAGTCAACTATGGGTTCTTTGAAGTAGTAAGGAGAGAATAATTATGGTAGCACTCGTTAGGAAAAAGATGTCATACCCTTCATATGAAGGCCTTGTATATGAGGTGGTCATAATGGAATTTAGGCTTGCTCCACATGGCGGATTCCCTAAGTCCATCAGCTGGCTTGATCAGTTGAGCACAAATGTGCCAAGCGTATAATGCAAACATATTAGGAGTGGGGTATGGATATAGGATATATCAAGTACGAAGGGCGGCCAAATATGTGTGAATTACCAAAGAGATATGGATGCTAGGTCACCGTGGGTCCCTGATGTGGGGGTCATGACCCGCTGGATCTCATCACCATGATCCTCCATTTGAGGAGTTGCGATCAAGGTCGGAGACCATGGTTGCACGAGGGAGCCAAGATCTCCATGGAACTTGGTCATGAAGTTAGGGATGTTGTACAAGCTCAAGGCCTTCATTAGTCAAGCCTTCCATAGGGTTATTAGTGGGCCTAGAGCCTACTAGCTTGAAATTTTGATACAATTGTATCGTAGATGAAAATCTACTATCAATATATATCTTTTAGATGATAGCCCGGAATTTTGGCTCAACATATCATAGATGAAAGTCTCCTGTGAATACATATCTTCTAGAAAATTTTGAAGAGCCAGTGAAAATCTCCTGAATATACATATCATTATCATAAAAACGTACTAAGTTTCAAGATGCTCATCATGTTTTACAAAAGAAGGACAACTAGATAAACGCCTTCATAAAATAATTCACCAAATCCATCTACCCCCTCGTAATACTATATTTTCAACACATGAAAAAAGTGATTGCACATACAGTATAATTTTTCCTACCCTTTTTGCTTGAAGGGTCAATCCAAAAATGACATGAGATGAGATCATCCAACTTCCGCTTGCTTAAGCTAAAATACCATAATTTTTTTTATATGTGAGTAAAAAAAATCATATCCAACGTTATCCTTTTTGTCAAAAAAAAATTGGTATTTCAAGCTTGTAAACAGTCAAACCAAAGACTTAAAAACAACTTGTTTAACAAATTAATGAGTTGAAATCGTGCCAAACTTTTAATAAACTTGAAAAGTATAGACTAGAACTTAAGCTCATTAGAGATTTGCGAATTCGAGCTTGGCTCATTAAGTTAAATACGCCTGAACTTAGGCTTGTTTACATAAATAGTTATATATGATTATAGTTGTTCACGAGCCTTGCAAGACTACTTACAGGTTTAACTCACAAACCCTTAATGTGTCTGTTCATAAGCGAACTCGTAAGCTCAAGCTTGGTAAGCCTCATTTTGAGCTCAAACCATGCCATGTTAAGCCTCATGGTAATAGCTTGGCTTGTTTTCAATCCCGTTTTATAGACCATTCAACTCTAGTATTTACAAATGTATTACTCCTCCTTTTATTTTAATTAATTAATTTATTTATTTTTATTTTTATTTTTCCGGGCAAACGAAAAGCAGCCTACAGGGCTCGTAACTCGTTTTAATCCCTCTAAGAAGCGAATCTGCGTTTCAAGTCTGTATTGCTTAAGCCACTTCACAACATTAATAGCAAATACTATAACATATTTTCAGCATTATAAATGTGCAAGCGATTAATAAGAACAAGTTGACTGTAGGAACAACATTGTAGTCACAATAGCTTCCATAAAATCAGAATGCTTTTATAAGTGGGTAACTGAAAATCAATACATTGGAAATTTGGCCTTGGTTTTCTCAAAAACCTGTTCTGCAATAGCAGCACCAGAACCATCAGCTTTCTTAATCTCCAACTGGGCTTTTTGATAGAATCCAGTGCCTCTTAATGCATCAGCAATGAAGTCGTCAAACCCAATCGCAATAGCAGCTTCAGCCTCTGCTCCATACACCAATCTCTGTTGAAAAAACGCATTGAAGCAAAGTTAATCAAGGTCCATAGATATCAACTTGATTGTTAATGGTATCCTCAAAAACACCCGGGACCTTAACTCCGACGTACTAGAAGGTTAAGTACCAATGGGTAAAACAGAGGGTTAATCTGTAGTTTAACTGGCCATTTCTAAGCAGAGGTTAGGTTCAACCTGGGTTTGAAAACCTTGCTCAAAAGGACTATAAGTTATATGTTACAGGACCACCCATTTATAGATGATTCTTCTTCCACTGAGTTAGTTAGAATAGTAGGACCCATGCGCAAGCCCATTTTCTTGTTTGAAGGTCCCGTCATACAATACGTCATAAGAATTATGGAAGGAAAACCTATAAATGGATGGTTTCTAAACCATCTAAATTTTGCAAGTTTGAAAGAGGAAAACAACACCTTGATCCTAGAAAGATGGATGGCACCGAAACACATGGGACAAGGCTCGCAAGAGGCGTACATCTCACAGTCCGCAAGCTCAATTTGATCCAGCTTTTTGCATGCCTGAATGGAAATGATCGTCTTTAAATATGAGATTTTGGAAGAAAAAGAATGCAGTAGAAACTACAGACAGTAAAAATTGCACATGAAAATAACAAAACCATATATTTGATTCAATCTAAAAGCAGAACCATGTGTACACTACTTTTCAGAATATTCAAAAAAACTCCATAGTTTGTCTCTATGACAAGTTGTCGAATCAAGAGTACAAGCAATTAATTAAAGTTAACTTTCTGAATCTCTATTAACTGAATCTTTAAACTCAATGGACTCGACATAACCCAAAAGTAGGTATCAAAATGATCAATATAGTAGAATTAAGGAGAATGGTTTTAGATGTTAGAAATAATTAATAGTATTATGTGTAGCTTATATTATTAATTTTATAACAGTTAAGGAATCAAATGAAATGGTTGCATGTGACATGTAAGTGGAGGAAAAGTAACATAAATAGGGGGTATGTAGTGCGAGAGAGGATCGAGTCGTTTGCTTGTTTTCTCTTATAGAGAGTGCTAGGAGCTTTAACTCTGTGTCTAGGAGCATCTTTGCTACGTGTTAACTGTGTGTCTACCCCCAATCCTAAAGTTAGGGTTTCTATTTGCTTGATATTAAATATTATTTATATTTCAATTTCTTGGTCCCTAACATATAGCTTTGATGTTCAAATTTTAGAGGACTCAAACTCCTTGTTCCTATCGTATGCATGACATCTCTGGTGCTTCCCTTAAAAGCCACATGATGATTCAAAATATTAGCAGACATTACATGATGAAACGGACCATGAAAGCAAAGGAGGTCAACTAGGTCTTATAGATGGACCTGACCTGATAGACAACTTGTGAATTTGTGCATAAACAGAGGACTTAAGTTCCTAGAAGAAACCAGTCCTAACCAGAATGCCTTCTTCGTTTTACTATCACGTGCAGAATGAATTTAGAAGCTAACCTCTCTTATTGCTGTAGCTTCTGCATGTGCAGTTGGATCAGAATTCTTCAAGACCATGTTATGGCAACTAACAACTATTTCATCATTACGAACAATGACCGCCCCAAATGGCCCACCATCTCCATATTCTACCCCCTTGTATGCTTCTTCAATTGCCCTTGATAAGAACTTGTGGTCTCTGTCCTGTACAGCTGACAGCAAAATCATTGAGAAGTATTAGATAATGAATCTCTAAACACGAATACAATGTGCAGATGGCATGATTAGTGGAAGGTGAGCGCTGTACAAGGATTTAAAGCATCTACTTCGAATAACTAACATATCAAAGATGTCATTTGCCATGAATTCAAAGGTGAATCGACTGAAATTAAGAATTCCCCAAACTGATTTGATCAGCTTATACTTAGAATAACTCAAGGTAGATAAAGTGTAACATGAATAAGTATCTTCCCATACCTTCTT
Source organism: Combretum micranthum (assembly GCA_024138025.1). NCBI lineage: Eukaryota > Viridiplantae > Streptophyta > Magnoliopsida > Myrtales > Combretaceae > Combretum > Combretum micranthum. The sequence continues at coordinate 226,620 of JAMXBD010001858.1, read as the reverse complement.
GATGGCCAGGAAATGTAGAAGCAACAGATACAGTTCCATCTTTAGTTTCCACAACTGTTGAAAACAAAATCAACAGTTAGATGATTATAAAAGATGAGTTGGACTACTACTACAAGTAATGGTATCAGAACCAGGAAACAAGGATAATTGGCATGAGCAAATCAGGACATTGTTGGAATCCTGGTTCAATCACGAGCAGCTCACACATCCTTTTAGCACTTAAAATTAGCCAACAACGACATTTTCATCCATACATGCAAACGAATCCACAACTAGAAACGCTAAGACCACTGAAAGTGATTTTGAAATATGCTCTGATGAATAAGTCATAATTTTATCACCTTAGTGCATAACATTTTTGTTTGTACTTGTTAAATTTTAATACAAGTAATTTAGATGGATGGATTCCAACAAGCTTCTGTACGGCCTAGCACTTCTCCACAAATATATAAGAACTAACAACTGCCATGATAAGATGCATAATAAATTTCGTCTGCTTTAATTTTCAGAAACCACTGCAAAACAGGTAAATTACAGATTACTCTTGTTTTCATGATTGAAATGCCTCTATGACAGGAAATGAACCATGATAGGATACCCAAAATCGGGTAAAATTACAGACTTCTATTGTTTTCATTGATTAAAACACCTCTAGAGAAGTTATGACAAGGAATGGACAATGATAAGAGGCAAGAAAACTTGATTCAAGAAAAGGTTAGTCAACAGGCATTCTAAGTTTCTAATTGATCAAAGCAGGGTTGCTACATTTCACTTCAATAACAACGTTGGATAGTAACAGCATCAGCACCCAAGAAAAACGGCGGGACATCTATATCTATCCTTAGCAAAGTCAAATGAACCCTATATCAAAATGGATTGTACTTTTTATCTATACAATCAATTGGCTCTAAGATTACTTTATTACAATAATCTCACCGCAAGATCCCAAAGGCAATTATTTTTTTTTTAATTTTTTAAGAAATTGAATCAAGCTCGTTTTTTTTTTTTTTTTTGTTTTTTGGCCATGGAATCAAGCTCTTACTAAAACAAAACATAGATATCTGGAAATAAGAAAATTAAACTCATGGTATCCCATTATTAAACATTGAATTAAAACCTACCAACAGTACATCCTGATTCCTAAATCTATAACCATAAATCTGTTTGCTGATAATAACCTTTTAAATCAGATGACTTAAGTAGAATTAACATTGGATGCCCAATTCAAATCCTTAATTGTCCTTTGACACAGATTAACTCTTTGTACTTGATTAATCCCAATCAATATTTTCAGCAAACACGTCGTTCCATACCAAATTGCTAAACATAAAATTACAACTGTAAACACAAAGCTATTGTAGCAAGAATCAAACTTGACAAAAACCCAACAAAATTTTAAAATACAACATGGGTACTTAAGAAAAATAAAAAATAAAATACATTTACAACCAAGTATCATTATCCACCACATAAACTTGTCTTACACGATTCTTAATGGATCCGGACATCCAGGCAATGGCAGACCACAAGGTCTTCACCTTGCTTGGCTTCTTCAATATCCATATACATACATACAATTTTTATGTTTCATGTGGATCCATTGCCCATATAACATACCTTTATAAATATGTATATACAAAGAAAACCCAGTTGAGATATTCAAGCAAAAGAAACTACTTCATTGTCAATTTACTTCATGTAGTGATAACTTTGATAGTATGCAGCAATAGGATAAGGGAAAGGTTTTTAACCTTTGGCTTCCTCCATTTTTGGAATCCTGGTAAGTGAAAGGGACATGCGAAATTGGTTTGGATTTGTAAGTACACCCAAGTAAAAACAGAGATGGAAGAAAGTGGGAGCGTGATCGGAATGAAATAAATAAAAACGTGGAAGAAGAGGGATTCACGTGATTGCTGCGTGCTGTAGAGAGAGAAAGTTAGAGAGAGAGAGAGGAATCATCCTGGTAGATACTTATGTAAAGTGAAAAAAGGTCACAGGCCAGAAAAAAAAAAAAAAAAAAAAAAATCTCTTTGCTTGTGTTTCAATAATATGTAAAATGTTTTTACTCGTTATAGCAAATATTCGTCTCAGGAATAATTATAAGAATAAAATATAACAGCCTTTTAAAAAAAGAAAAAAAAAAAGATGAATAGTAAAGTTTTTCATATACATATGTCTGCTGGGATACTTATTTTAGTATTGTTTCGACATCGTTTTTAAATTTAACAAAACTGAATCAATATAGATATGATAAGATGAAAATCGATAATTTTATTTATAAATTAACTAAATCGAATCGCTAATAAACAAATACCAATACTAAACCGATATAGATTCGATATAGATAAAGTACTACAATCCAAATAGGCTAAACCGATTATGGTTACTAGTTTTAATGTTAGCCGTCGCTTGTAGCTTTAATCATAGTTAGGATAAACATATAACAATGGATAACGACGATTATAACTGACATGGAATAACATCATTAAAACAAACAAACCTAAGATGTTCGTTTGCAGGTAAGTTATCATATATGATCAAAATGAAATAAAATCATGCACATTAACTTAGAAGAAAAAAACAACATAGCCGCCATTTTACGGCCAATCAAGCCTAAAAGCATTGAAAAGTTAAAGAGATGAAAAGCCAACTTGTTGGAAAATTGATTAATTATCCAGATAGTTTATTGGATTGAGCTTGCACTTATTGGTTTAGTATTAGACAAATACAATTAAGTTTGCACATTAATATTACTTGATTTGATTTAATTACCTAACTTCCATTCTGAACAATTACTGGACACTGAATCTTAGAAAGGGATTCAAAATCTCAAACCAATTAACATGTACATAATAATTATGTGTTGCTTACTAAGATAGTAGTAATCATAACTGGACTAAGAATTTAAACTCGATGTAATTACTTATCGATTGTTACATGGCTGCTTATCCTAAGAAGGGGCACCCTTGGACTAGATTGCGAGCCTGATCGTAACCTTGAGAAGATATGATAGATTTAGGTGCCTAAGGCCTCATTATATATGATAAGATCAGGTGGGTAGTCAATAGGGGATTTTTCAAAACCAGACGATCAATTGGAAGCTTAAGCGAAGTTGCAATGAAGTCATATGGGGGTACGAGTCCTTACATAAAGTGTCTCAATGAACCTTGCTCATTACTGATTGATTTTGGAGGGATAATCCGAACGAGATTACCTTTCATTTTCTTTTGGCTAGTTCTAGGGATCAAACTCCTTTCTTTGGTGCGTAATGCACTGAGCAAATCCTGCCCTTCTATTTAGTGGGAGTCATAAGTACTCTTGTGCATGTTGGTGTTTCTAGGATGCTAGGAATACCTTGGTTGTGGACTCTATATTAAATAACTAAATTGTGGTTGTTGCATTAGAATATGAGCGTGTGACATGCGTATGTGTGCTTGTTTCACCATGCATTGGGTTTTGCAACTCATTTTTTAACATTTTAGGTTTTGTAGATGATCCTCGAGGGATAAGACCTACATGAGACATGAACTTGTATTATTTTTAAAAGAGAGTTTTATTGAAACTTCATTTTTAGTTGGAGGAATGTATTAACATTTATTTTATTTTATTTATTTTAAAATGGATTATCTAAGTTCAAAATGTTTTCAAGATGAGTTATGTTATCTAATGGCTTTGGGCAAGTGTTTTGTGATATGTAACTTATGTTTTGAATAAAATAGTTTTACAGTTTTGAAAGAACTCAAACCATGAAAAACAAGTGCCTTTTAAGTGTTATATGTAACGTAACTATCACACCTTACGCATTCATGATAGGGCAATTACAATATCTATTGATGAATTTTTTAAGTTTACAAAGAAATTTAATTGTTTAAATGCTATGATAGCAAAATATTGCAAGTGGCTAATATAATATGATATACATATCTATACACATAAATATAGATCATTGGAAACAAATATAAATGTCATAATCACTGAAAGGGTTCTTGCGGACATGTTGATATATGTATATTGAGAAAATATAAAAAATTAAAATGATCACGACGAAGTCCTGATCAAATAGGATAGTAATAATCTTCCATTCTACTAGAAGTCTCCACACTCAAAATCTCATTGAACTTGCAAAATTGAGAATTGATGATAGTCAGCTATAAATTACAAAATATCTTAATTTCATAAATTACAAATAATGCTACATGAAAAGATTTGATAATAGTAAAAGGATTTTTAGATAATTTCTGCTTATATTCATCAACTATTTCACTTTCAGCGAAAAAAAAAAAAAAAAACAATATTTCACTTGTTCATAGTTTTTCTTATCCCCTTTTCACAGATAATATTAACAAATTTAAAAAACACACACACACAACATAAGCAACAGATTCTTAATTGTATTGGAACATCTTAAGCGAAAAACCAACAGGAACACAACATTTATAGTATTTGATGTGATTTACGTGATTTATTACTTAAATTTATTTGTAAATTATACTAGAATTATTAGTATTTATAAGTAAGTCGTTTAATGTATCGACATTTTAAATAATTAAAAAGAGCTATAAATATTTCGCAAAGTATATCAAATAAGGTATTAATATTTTGTAAAATTCCTTTTAGGTATAGACGTTTGGATTAGTTTTCAATTAAAACTTTTTAATTATCTATAAATGATTAATTATTGATATTTTATTTTACTTATTTTGACAAATGTTGACACATCCTTTTAACTACTCAAAACTTTGATACCTTAAACGAACTTATCCCTCACATATTGATATCTTTTTTTAAACCCTCATGATATTGATATCTTAAATAAATTTACCCTCAAATATACGTTTTGATATAATTTACTCTAAATTTATTACTCAACGTAATGGTTTCAAATGGTGATTAAAAAAAATGAAAAAAAAAAAAGGACGGTGGAGCAAAAATAAGCAAAACGGCAATTGGGTATTAAAATTGCTAATACAAAAATAAAAGACTTTGAAAGTTGGTTGGATGTTACATCTGTAGCATCTTCTTCATGTTAAAATCACCAAATGACCAAAAGGATGTGAAAATTAGGCGTCATCAAAGATACAATAACTTAATTAGAAGAAGAGATAGATAGAAATGTATAGACAGTTATGGGATCTGCTAACTTATTGTATTATGTTTTCGAATGTAAAAATATTTTGAGAGTGAAACTTGTGCCTATCAAAAGAAAAGGGAAACAAATATAAATAAACGTCCAACTTTTACATCTGTTAATATTAAACAAATATTGATTTATTGGCATTAAAAAAATATACACCAAATTATGACAGTTACTCTTCTCTTTGTTTCTTTCTCGTTTCTATTTTCTCTTTTTGAATTTTTATTTTCTTTGATTTTTCTTTCTCATCTTTACTTTCTCTTTTTAAATGTTTATTTTCTCTATATATAATTGTTATCATTTTTTTTTCCACACACGTAACACGGATGCATTATATATGCTAGTAAAAGAAGAATCCAAAACTTGGATGAGATAATTGAAGAAAGGTACGGGGAGTCGTGTTGTAGTTTCAGTGTTTTGATTTTTGAGTAACAAGGAGAAAATAATAAAAAACCTTAAAGCGTTATGATTAAGGGTCTGTTTGGATTGTCTGTTTTTCATCTGTATCTATATCTTTTTTAAAATGATATTTGTAAATATATCCGATTTACATCTAAATTTTATCTATATTTGTTCTATTTGATCTTTTGATGAGAACTGTCAACTTTTTTTTATCTATATCTATTTCTTGATAAATAATTTATTAGCAAAAAGTTTAAAAAAGTGTCTGTATCTGCCGGAAAGAAGTGACAAAGGATTGAAACAGTTTTTAAAACTGTGCTGTGCCTGTGCGGAAAATTTGCAAGTGCTTCTGAATGAGAGTAATGATTAAAAGAAAAAGGAAAAAAGAATTATTATGGAAACAGTTCCTAAAAATGTAGTGCTTCAGTGCAGAAAAAACTGCCACTATATAAATTTACCAAAAGAGCATGCTAAAAGGTAAAATTTGAATTTTTGGGTCTTTTAGAAAATAAAAATATTTACAGTTCAAGGGCACAGAAGGATTACCATAAATATATAAGAATTTACCATTAAAGTAGAGAAAATGGGGTGTAAAATCATAGACTAAAATTGTGTAGTTGAATAAGTGTTATTTGTTAAAATAGATGCTGTCATTGATTAGTTTGGGGTTTAGAACCGGACTCAAACCATCAGTTCCTGATTCCAAAATTGATGAAATTGGGAACCGTGAAATAAAAATATATAAAAAAAATCAATTAAATAACTCTATTCAATTTAAGTAGGAAAAAAATATAAAAGAATCTTTTAACTTGAAATAACATTAGATATAATAATAATCTTTTACAACCCATTAGTTAAAATAATTTCCAATTATGCATTTATTTATATATAACCTGTTAGGTATTAAGTCCAAATAGAAAGCACAACCCAAAAGACTAGCCTATTAGGTAGGAGAACCATTTAGGCTTAAGTATCATTCTACAATTTCTCGTAGAACCGATGTGGGATCGTAATATTATCCACCCCTTGAGAAGTTGACGCCATCGGTGGCCTATGGCTGTACTCTAGCTCTTTTTTCTAGATAGCTCTTTTTCAGGTTGCCCCTTCCTAGGTCACCGCTTCCGCTAGCATCGGTCTCTCACGAGAGCACCAAATGTTAGGTATTAAGTCTAAATGGAGAGCCCAGCCTAAAAGACTAGCTTATTAGGTGGGAAATCATTTAGACTTAAGTATCATTCTATAATTCCCGTAAAACCGATGTGGAATCGTAATATAATCACTCCACTTTTTTAATTGTTATGTTAGTAATGTAGCACTAGAAAATATTTAAAATACAAATAAGCCTCACAAATACAAAAACAAGTTCCACATTGATGAGAAAGAAACATCTACTTTCTTTTCGCCACTAAGAAACGTCTACTTTAATTAGAAGTTTATATAAACTTAATGTAATACTCCGATTTTTATAGCATACGAAAATTAAACCTAAAGTAATATAAGAATATTTATATGAACTAAAGTAAGGTGATAATTAGAATTGAATAAATAGGAAGAAAAAAATAATGATATGATCCTTCTAAAAATCAAAAGAAATTATCTAGAAATATAAGAATTTAAAATCCAAATGAAAATAAATGAACAAAATTCCTTGACTATATAAATAATAACAAAGGTAGATAGTGAATAATCAAGGTTAATAGTAAATAGTAAAATGAATAGTAAATAAGTAAATTAGAAATAGTAATTATGTAATAGTAAGAATGAAAAGTAAATTAAGGTAAATTAGATATAGTCAAATCAATGAATAGTGCAAAAGTTGGCTGAATTTGTCAAATAAAACCAAAATTAAAGTAGTAAAAAGACTAACCCTTAAATTAACCTAAATATCTCTAAAAACCCCTATAAAACCCCAAAAAATAGGAGGCAAGGATTGTCCAGCTCCTAAGAATGTCATAATCATTCTGAAACCATAAGAACTCTAAATTTTGGAAAAATGAAGGAAATTCCCAAAAAGCAACAATTTACTCAAAAAGTAGCAAATTAACCAAACAAAACCAAATGGAGACATAAACATCAATCAAAGCTCTGCAAAAATCAGGAAAATTAGGAAAATTCGTGGGAACATATGACAAATTTTTTTACATTAAAATAAAATCGATATAATTATGCATGTATACAAATTATGTGTCCAAATTTGGAAAAAATATCAAACATTTGTCAAAAATTACTGTAGCTACCAGAATGGACATGTAAAATATAAGGATTACGTGGTAATTTTTGCATGAAAAATTTTTGAACCTGGTAATTTTTATCGATTTTACAAAATCCGAAAATCAGCTATAAATACCTCCCAGAAGTTGTAAAATTCACCAAACTCACACCCGAAATCAAAAAATCGCCAAACTTGACAGTTAGGAGTCTAAAATTCCCACAAGGTCGTCCGACAACCCTAGGAGGGGCAATTCCGCCATTTGGTAGTGGCGCCAGCGAACTCTAACCAATCTTCGATGAGAAATATTTGCCACATCAAAACTTGTTCGTTCGACTCCAAACTTTTACAGTAAGTACAATATAATATCAGTTACAACATATAAAATTTTCAGAATTTTTCGCGAAGTTTTGATATTTTTAAAAATTACACAATTATCACTGCGAATATACTAGGAATAGTGCAATCCGAACTTTTAATATAAAATACCTCAAACGATTCCTAAACATAAATAAATATTATATTAGTACTCCAAGATATTTATACTGACATTATTGACACTTACAAAAATTTTCAGATTTATTTGAATTATGCACTAATTTATTAATTATAGCTAGTAAATATCAAATATAGCTAGTAAATATTAATTATAGTTAGTAAATAAAGAAAATATGAAAATTTTATTAATTGTTCATAACCACCTTAACACCTTACTTTACTAGATATACTAGTCCTAATAATGACATGCATACCCCAATAAAGGAATTACTAAATATTATGTAATAATTAAATATAAAAGTTTAAAGCTTAGCAACTAATAACCTTGAAATTATAAACTATAATCATATACCATATAAATTAGAATAACTTTTCTAAACAAAGTAAGCTCATTAATTCCTTTTACTAACTTATAATCCTTTAATAAAGTGATTTCATTCCTTAAACAAACCTTATAATCATACTACAACTAAAACAAGATTTAGCATTATAATACTAATTCATTTTTTTTATCAAATCATTCTTTTAGGTAAACTCCACAGCAATCTATTCCACACACGAAATCTATTTTGGTAAGTGGTTCATTTATATGGTAATTGTAAAAAGGGATATTATTTACATTATAATTGTTTGTGTTTGTAACTTAGCTATAAAACGTGTGTGGTTGATTGATTTTGTTTGATATTGGATGTTTACTTATCCTATTGTATTGGTGTGAGATACATGTTTGATCGCCTAAGTAAAAATATATTATTAAAAATACAGTGAAACTAATAACCGATCATGCATAGCATAACTCATTTTGCATCCTTGCATCCACAAAACCGACCTTTCAGGTAAGAATGGATTTCTTCTTTTAGCCTTTATTGAACTAAGTGACAAGAGAGGAGATCGCAATAAAGGTTGCAAGCTATTGAGGGATAGTCCTAAACGGTTTTTGGAGGACAGCGGTCCATTGCACATTCCCGGTTTTATGGAAAATGAATCTGTGTTAAACTCCTCGAAACCCAGATTAGAGTGGGGTTAATTTCTCTAATCTCGTGATGAGCCAGTCAACATCACGCGGATGGCATCCCGATTGACTGCACAATTCACTCTAATAATAACAATGATTGTGATTTGTCTTATAATGTTTATAATTACCCTTTTTATATCCACTTACTGAGCACGTGGAATTATGCTCACCACCCTACAGCTTCTTTTGCAGGAAATCCATAAGAAATTAAAATGCCTGGAATAATACCCGTAAGTACCAAAAACTTAATTTCCATTTCTGTAAATATCTTTTAAGTGCGGCATTATTTAGTGAGCCTAGTAATTATCAGATGTTTATGGACCATGAGTTGATTGAACTTCATAAATCTTTGATAATTACGACGGGACTGTACGAATTAAATTTTCCGGGATGTGACACTTAACAACACATGATTTAAAATATATTTATTATTTGTATTGTTAATAACAATACATTAAATGTCATGAATATGAAATAATTTTTTAGCAATTTAAGTGAAAATAGTTTAAACATTTATTTTTTTAATTATAATTTTTTTATAATTTTCTTTTCTTTATTTTTTTTTTATTTTTATAGCATAAAACCGTAAAAACCATGGATCAAGTTTATAATTTTCTTTTCTTTATTTTTTTTATTTTTATGGTGTAGAACCGTAAAAACCGTAGATCAAGTGGTTTTAGAGGAGTACAACTAGCTGGACCTACCGTTCAGCCGTTCTCCAGTTTAAAAACCGCCAATAATAGATCAAGTCGGCTACCAATTTAAAATCGACAGCCATGATGTCTATGTTTAAATATAATAGACATAATAAATAAAAGTGTTTTTGATTTAAGGGTATAGGAGGAATGCCATAAATATATAAGAATTTACGGTTAGTAAAATCATAGACTAAAATCGTGGAGTCGAATCTTAAATATAATAGATGTAAAATGTTTTTGCTCATTACAGCAAATAATCGTCCCTGGAATAATTATAAGAATAAATGCAAAAGCCTTAAAAACAAAAAGAAAACAAAAGATAAATTGCAAAGTTTTTCGTACCCATATTTGCATAATTGTTACCAGTTTTAATGTTAGCAGTGGCTTTTAGTTTTTAAATTATATTTAGGGTAAAGATATAACAATGGATAATGATGATTATTTTTAATTTTTAAAAGAGAAAAATTCCTGTATTTTATGAATAGTTCGTAAGTCAGAAGCAATGCCTTTTTGGTTCCTCTTGGGTGAAGTTGAATCTAGAACAAAATACACTAATTTGGATATTTTTCACCTAGAACAAATACGTCAATTTGAAACAAATATATAAATTTGATATTTTTTTCTCACTTAAAATAAAAATACATTAAACTTAAAATAAAATACATTATGTGGAACTCTTCCACTTACACACAAGTCCACTATACATTTCAGCTTCTATCATTATTTCTCACAAAAAAATCATAAAGATGCACGGTCTGCTTTGAAAACATCATAATGATTAGCAATTTTATAACCATGAAGATAACTAACATGGAATAACACCATTAAAACAAACACACCTTAAGATGTCCTTTTGTGGGGAAGTAATGATATGATCACAATGAAATAAAATCATGCACATTTTGGCCAAAAAAAGGAAAAAGGAAATAAAATCATGCACATAAACTTAGAAGGAAAAACCAGAATAGCCGCGTTTTTATAAAAGATGAAAAGCCAACATATTCAAAAATTGTTTAATATCCATAAAGTTTATTGAATCCAGCTCACACTTATTGGTTTAGTATTAGACAAATACAATCAAGTTTGCTCATTAATATCACTTCAATTAAATTTTCAATATTGTTAAATGTAACTTCCAGTTGTATTGTTAAATTAAGCTTAAATGATAGTCAAGCCCTAATCAATTTTATGCCTGGATAATATTATTTCAATTATAAAAAAAAAAGAAGACATTTTTAATAATAAAGGAAGACTAAGTGGGGCGTTGCCCTAATAAGTTATTGCTTGGTAAACTTGATTTGAGGTTGAGCTATGCACTCATGAACTAAGCTACATTCAATACTATATAATGTGAACTCAAATCATGATGGGGATAGTACCGAAAGGTAAGCAGACAAAAGTTAAAACTTAAAAGTTCTTCTAAAACTTACTCTTTAAAATACGATAAAATCAAACTAGAAAGTGCTATTAATTGTTAACCACAACTTCTATATCATAGTGACAATGTCGTCACTCCTATTTTAATAATTTATAAAATCAAAATGTGGAAATATAAATTTCTAATATATATATAAAATTTTAAAAAACTAAAGATATACTTAAAAAACTACATAAAAAATTGAAATATGTAATAAATAAATAAAAGAAACTATGTTAACTTTCTTATGGTAATTCTTCTAATATTTTCATATTTGCAAATCAAAACAAAAGAGAAATAGAGTGAAAAATAAAATTGAAATATGATAAAAATTGTTAACCAGCTTGTAAAAGCACAATCATATATTTCCCTTTTAAGATTATTTAATCCAAACAAATAGAATAGGTACCCTCGATTAAAATGTAAACTTAATTAAAACCATAGAACACAAAAAAATAAAAGAAAAGAAAATTTCTATATACAAGTTAATTTATATAAACTTCCTAAATTACAACTTTAACACCATACATCAATAATCCAGATTTTATTGAATTGAGTCCAAATAATTCACATTATAATATCGTCTAGGACAAGCATTAAGTACATAAATTTTACACAAATATTCAATTTATTACATAACATTAAAGTGATCAATTTAACACCTAACTAAAATCTAGTAATTTTTTTTAAACTATTTTTAATACCTGATCTTGGTGCCGCTCAAGATAATCATATAAAATTAAAATGTCACTAACAAACTACTTAATCATCTCAAAAGTTTTAACTATTGTCAAATGAAAGCCAACTCAATATAAAGTTGAACTTAGTGGTCGAGAATTTAATTTAGCTCACTTATATCCAGTGCAGCATAAGAAAGAAAATGATGTCCTTGCATGGGAGATTATAAATAACCGAGCGTCTTTTCAGAAAAGAACCAAAGAGAGCTTAGGTTCCTGCGCTTATTTTAAAAATGAACCAAAAAGTTTCAGGTTCCTAGAAGTGCAAAGTCGAATGGGGATGTATAAACTGGCCTCCATGAAATAATCAAAATTTGTGATAACAAAGCATCAGATACAACCTCGTCTCATAACGAAAAGAAAATACCATTTCACAAACTAAAATAACAAAAGTAAGCTATAAAAAGAAGCCCACAACTACACAGGAGCATCAAGACTGTTGTCACGTTTCTAGATAAACTAGGCATATCACAAGAAACTCATTTCTTCTTTCCAGTAGCCTCACTTGCCTTGGCCTGGAGAAAGAACATAAAAGGCAGCATTAGAAGCTAGTAAGAATGTGAAAAGTGAAATCATAAAATACAGAAGTAAGCTTACCTTCTTAACACCGCGGACCTTCTTTGCCCTGTTCTTCCTTTCCTTCATCTGTTTTCTTGACTTTTCTTTCTTGGTTTCCAGTCCATTCTGCATAACAAAAATCCAAAATTCAGTCATTTTTTGAGTAGAGGAGTGCCTATGCAATTAACTATAGGATAATTAGTTAGTACATCGGCATTTTAGCAATCACTGCCACCAACATACAAAAGCAGCTACTAAAGACCAATGATACAAAATAGGGTATATCATTGTCATTTTAGGGAACAAGTGAAGAGAATTGAGAATCTGAGAAAAGAAAAAGCAAAGATCCCAAATATTATAGCCGCTAAACTTCTCCTGACAACATCATCAGCATACAATACACAGAAAATAGAAAAACCTCGCATTTCCCAACTAAACACAAGCAATGGGCAATTAGGTCTCTATATCTATATTTCCGTGCAATAAATATGGGCAACCATCACAAAATATCCTACCTACTGAATTTGGGTCCATCATATTGGCATGATCTCCTAAATTTCTTCTAAATTAGATTGGAAACCCCAATTTATAGCCAAGAATTGTCCTCATGAAGTGGCTCCAAAAGCTTTAGAGGTTTTTCACATAATATATACAAAAGTTTAGCACTTACTGGGGCTTCCAATTATGGCATCCAAATTATTTTTTGGGTAATATGCAGGCATCTAAATTATGCAAACACAAGTAACAACAAAAAAGAGAAATTCCTGAAACCATGATCCCACTCCCACAACGTCTTTACTCTCCAAAACAAAGCATTTTGCAACAATATATAAAAATAGACATGAATACTTATGATTACATTGATAAAGCATCAGTCTCCACACTAACTATAACAATTGTTTTCATACTAACTATAATGATTGGATCATTACCCTGATAAGTCTGTACTTGGGCTCATATTTCTTTGCACTCTCAACAGAATCATAGATCAACCCAAATCCAGTAGACTTCCCACCTCCAAAATGAGTCCTAAATTTAAAGACGAAGATTGAGTTGGGATCTTTCACATCATACATCCTCGCCAACTTCTCCTTCAACTCCGCCTGTTGTATATATAACCGAAAAATCAAACTGAAATATGTTAACACAACCTATAAATTTTATAAGTATAGACAAAAAGCACAAGGTAAATGGTTCAATGCAAATTACCTTGGAGACATTGGCTCTTCCCGGATGAAGTACGTCAATAACCTAAAACAGAAATAGGAGACTATCAATGGTCATGACTAGAGGGGCAAGGGCACTACTTAATCAATCAGCACCCAAATAAAAAATGGTACTCAACTATATGTGGTTTATTTCTATAAAAGATATTCTTTTAGGTTTTCCTCAGCGGAATGCGGTGCAATCCTATATCCATCACAGCCGAATGATAAACCCTATCATCCAGTCAGCTTCCATTCCATTATTTGCACATGTTAAAGTAGCTAAATTTTGTTTCTACCCTCATATTCACCGAAAGATACAGCCAAAGTACAATATGCAGACTCCAGAATTATATTTTCTACTATATGTCATAGCAATCAGTGAATACGCGATAAAACAATTAACATTGACACAAATTTGAAAAGAAATTAAGCACGAACTCGGCCTACCAAAACAAAATTGTCACCTATGATTAGTTATAGCACTATTAACTTTTCCCTGTCAACAGATGGAGAGGGTTGTAATTAGACCGGCAAATTCCAGACATGAACAACACTACAAAGTCAGTCTTTCTAACCATAAATATCGTAATCATAACTATGCTCCAGTCAATCCATAAAGTGCAAATCCTGATTAAATGCAGTTCAAGAATGACAAGAACGACCTAACTAACAATTTTAACTTTTGAATAAGCAAACCACTGACAATTCACGAGATGAAACAAAGTACACGTAAAACCCTAACCCTAACAGCCAAAGCACGAAAGTAGGATCGAAGCAACTTACGAACTGCTTCCTTGAAAGAAGCCTGTTGGTCATGAATTTTCTTGTACGAATCGTCACAGCCTTGTCCGACATCGTGCTGTACTTTGAAGAAGAAGAAGAAGCTGCAGATAGGGCGAGGCTTTACGAAGGTGATTAGGACACAGCCGCTCCACCGGAAACAAAGATATGACTAAAACCCTAGTTTAGGCATATATATACTGGGGTTTTTTCGTAAAAAATTTCTAATTATGGACCGGCGGCCCAGGACTAACTATTAAGCATTCTCTGGTTGGGCCTGGGCCACGGGGAGAAAAAGAAGCAGTTGTTCACATTTTCATCTTATTTTTCCCGCTTTTGCCATTTATATATTGCCTCGGTGATTAATGACTAACAACCAACAATTTCCCCTCCTTTTATATTGAAAAAAAATTCTTTTTAGACTTTTTAATATTTGGAAAATATTTTTTGGAATACGATTTTTTTTCATTATTATTTATATGTTAGATTAAAAATGTCTTTTTCAGTGGAAAATATTTTCCAATTCAATTGAAAAGCTTAACTTTTTCAAGTGTGTTTCTCGAACTACTTTTTTGTAATAAATAATACTCTACGTATACATGCTATTATATTTTACCTCAGTGCTTAAAAAGTAACAAGTAACAATTTTCCCTCCTTTTTATAATGAAAAAAAATTCTTTTTGACCTTTTTTCATATTTGGATAATATTTTTTGGAATATAAGTTTCTTTCATTGTGATTTATTTATTGGATTAAAAATGTCTTTTTAAGTGGAAACGAAAAGTTTAACTTTTTTAGGAGTGTTTTCAAACTATTTTTTATAATAAATAATACTTTTGTGTACATTATACTATATTTTATATATAATTAATTCAAATAGAGCAAGAGCCTACTTTTATGAGACACGATAAATCATATAGAAAAATGTTATCTTTTAAAAAAAATTTACAGATTTAATGAAAAAACATTTTCTATTAATAAAAAGATTTTTATGAAAACAAGCGTAATTTTAATCTGAATTAGCCTTCGTTTATTATATAACGAGATGGTAACTTTATATTGCCAAGAATTTTGCACTTCAACATTTTAGGGACGAGTTTAAGATACGAATAAAAAAGGGTCAATCTCTGCTAGCAAATAAAGCTATCAACATATCAATTTAAAACGATTTCTCAGAAAGGATATTTTTATAAAGTAGGATTGGAAAAACTAGGAATAATGTAATCAAAGGTATCTAAATTTTGGTAAAATATGTAATTAAATATCTAGTGTTGAATTCAATCAATTTATTATCTAAACTTTAAAATTGATTAATTTAATACCTAAAAAAATTTGGAGTAAATTATACCAAAATATTATAATATTTGGTGGTATGTTCATTTTAGGTCATATGTTTTAAAAATTCAAAAAAGACCACAACGTTTAGTGAACAAGTTCATTTTAAATCACAACGTTTGAGGATAATTTTATTTTAAGTCATAACATTTGCAAAAGTGGGTCAATTGAGATCACCATTAGTATGTGTAAACAAAAAAAAATATTTAATTAAAACTTAAGAAACCCTTCTTTTAAGGCCTCATTGACATGCATTAATATGGGAAATATTTAATTAAATCTCATAAGACACTTTTCTAAATGTTGTAACATCTTTTAAACTTTTCGAAAGATTGTGACTTAAAATAAATTTATCCCAAATATTGTGACCTTCTGATGTAATTTACCCAAAAATTTTAAAATTAATCGATTTAATATCTGAAAGAACTTGATGGAAGTACTATTAACATGTACAAAAAGTTTTTGCAGATATTAAACTGATCAATTTTAAAGTTTAAGCATTGAATTAATCAATTTCAAAATTAAGTATTTAATTGTATATTTTGTTAAAATTCAGGTTATTTTATATATATATATATATATATATATAAACAAAGAAAAAAGAAAAAAAAATCACTAAATGAAAATTTTATGAAGCAATGAGGAATATGCATTCCAATGAAATTTAAGAAGAAATCGTGTCCACATCTACAATTAGATCTTCTAGATTCTATAGCTAAAATTCCAATGAAAAATCCGCATCCTAGTAAACTAGAATGTGGAGATGTCTTGTTAATAGACAAAGGCAGAGTGAGATCATATGCTAACAAGTGGATCCTAAATTTGAGCTATTCACAATCATATGTTTCTATTGAAATTGGTTTACTGTTGACTCTGGGTCAGGGAAAAAAATGACTTAATTGAATTAATTTGTAAACTAAAACAAACCAAACTGAAAATATGATTTTGTCAAAATAATTTTGGTTTAAAAATTCCTGATCCAAATTAATTCATAAATTTATGGTTGGTCAATAGGGGCAAATTGAATCAACTTGTAAAATTAAATCAAATCATTTTAAAAAATATGACAATATCTTACTTGTAACAATAAATTCTCTTATAATGATTAACCATTGACCTTATATCTTCTTATGGTTTCATTATGATTTTTATTATTAAGTATTGGTTAATATTCACTTGTTATTTGCTATAACTGTTTTTTAGGTTGAAGATATATATTTTTCACAAGTGACTTGACGTTGTTTCTTGTTAATTATTTTGATTACATGGGGTATGCAATTTGTTTATTTGCTTATAGCTATTAATATGTATTAATTGTTTTGTATAATTCATTAGCGAATTACATTTTTCTGTGGATGACTTTTGTTGGTTGATGATTTATTATTTTAGCTAAAGTTGTTGGTGGATGATTGTCTTGATGATTTTGTGAAAGATTATAGATTTTGTATTGCTATGTATTAGTTAATGAATATACTTTATCGGGGGATGATTGGATAATTTTATAAAGGGATATGAATTATGAGTGTAATGTAATTATAAAGCATTTTGTTGTATTTGCAATTTAAACTTTGTAGTGTATGTTAATATTGACTTTTTGACATATGTAAAAGATTAGAAGATTTTTTTTTTTTTGCCTTTTAAATTAGAATTTTGATTTAATTTATAATCCAAAACCAAACCATTATATAATCGTTTAAAAAAAATTATTCGGACCAAAATGTTGTTTAATTGTTTGATTTTAAATAAAAAAAAGAAACTTATATTATGGTTCAACTTGATTTTTAGTAAATACAAAATCAAACCAATCCGTGCCTACCCCATCAGCAATGATGTTGAAGGTAGAAAAGTTTTTAAGACACTAGTATGGCTAGTAAAATAGTTAGTATTGGTATGATGAGAATGAGATTGCATGGTAGGATTATTAGAACGTTATCCAATGTTAAGAATCGACTAAAATTGACCAAAAAGTACTAGTATCATGAAGAAATGGTAATTAGGAAAATTAAGGAGCGTGGGAGGCGGAAAACAAATATGATTTTAATTGCAACAATACCTTAGTTACTTTTATTTATTTATTTATTTATTTTGCTTGCTTTTGATTCATACATGGATCCTATGTTATGTATTGGTGATTTTGTTGGACTAATGTACTCTTCAAGCCACTTGTGGTTATAGTCTGTTGTGATCACATTGTATTTAGACATCATCACCTGCCAGTTCTAAAGGGTCAAAGTCAAATTAATTGCAACTGTAAAATTGTAAGGAACCATCAGTTACATAACCATTAGGTCAAGATTCGAGCCAATAAACTAGATGACCTAATGGGTCTAACGGTTCTAACGAAAAAAAAAACACGCATAAATTAATTAAACTTAACAATAATTATCTTAATATTCAAAAGAAAGTTACAAGATTATCAACATTCATTGAAAACAAGATTCGTTAGAAACATGTCCATTAAAGAGAAATGGATAAACGAGAGAGGGAGAAGAAGAGGTCGAAGCAAGAGAAAGGAAAAAAAAGATATAGGAATAAATACATGAATAAAATATATGCTCATATATTATGATAGTAAACTCCAGAAAAAGAGAAGTAGAAACTTGAGGATGGAGCAACCGGCACATGATGAATGATGCTAGCAAACCATAAAGAATGATACTAGTCTAAATTAGGGATAATGTCCAAAATGATATAACTTTTGCAAAATGTTAAATAAGGTACTTGAAGTTTTGTTGAACAATTTGATATCTGAATAAAGTTTTCGTAGACTTTTTTCATAGCTAAGTTTGGTTTTAATAATTTTTGTACATAAAAAAAGTTTTTGCGAACTTTTTTAATATTTAGGTACCATTTTTATCATTACCATCCAAATTAATAATTAATTAAATGTACCTTGACTAGTTTTAAAGCACGATGGCCTACAATGGAGAATTAGAAATATAAGAGAAAATAAGGGAGCTCGAATATAAGCTCAACATAAGCTAAATTAGGAGTAACAAAGTTGTGTTTTCGTTTCTTATAATTTTTTTTTTTTTTTATTACATGTAAATTGATATATTGAAAGCTCCTACATAATTTGTACGATGGTGAAGGCACGTGTAATTGATGCCAGCTTGCCTAATGCATTTTTGTAAATAGTTAGTGTAGATTCTCTTCCTACTCTTCTAGAAATAGTGCTATATAACTTAAAAAGTGCTGTTGGATTCAATGTTGAGAACATTAAGTAATACTGGACTTCTGCTAAAGTAACTTTACGACTTACAGTTGGATCCAACTACACTGGACCTTCTCTATTAGCCTACTTCTTTAGTCCATCCAATCCTAAAGTACAGCAAATAAAAAATTCTCAAACATACCTTCAAACCTTATTATCAACCTCAGATTCCCTGAACTTCCCAAGAAATCCCAAATTTCGTTCAAAACCTTTGACCACAAGGGTTGATTAAAGAAGTGCAGCACCATGTCACTTACAAATTCCCATTTAGCATCCACTGGGGAACGATCCTTTCATGAGATAAGTATCGATATATAATGTGATTACCTTGTTTGACTAATTAGTGATCAAGAATAGTAAGTGGCTCTAATTACTAATCCATGTGTGTAACAAGTAACGATGAAGAGATATCAACGCAAGCTTCATGATACTTCTATAATTGGGACACAACAATGTTTTGTGGTAGATCTAATATGTAAACAACCTTGCTAACTCAACTAACTTTCTTGTAGGGCATGTAGTATTTAGGAGCTAGCTTTTGAATAGTAGCATCCTTTAAGGAGCTCTACTTATAGAGTTGTAGCTCCAATAATATCATCTCACCAATCGTAAACTCTCTATCCATACACTTCTTGTCAAGTAATTATTCTTCGTTGTTGAGCGTATTTAAGATGAAACCTTAGCATCTTTATCCTCTCCTCTCTATTAGTTAGTAACATACTTACTATGATGTTTTTAAAATGCTCAAGAAAGTTGGGTAGATGTATGGGAGCAGGTAATTGTAAAATACCTGAAATGGTGTGGCTTTAGTGCTTGTGTGATAGTTGGTGTTGCACTACCACTAAGGCTTTAACCAAAGATAGGTATCGACTCTAACGCTTAGAGATAAGCTATAGACATCTTAAGCTCGAATTCTTGTAACTTACATAACTCCTTCCAAAAGGAACTAATAAAGATTGGATTCTATCACTAATTATAGTTTTAGGTAAGCCATATAGTTTATAGACATGATCCAAATAAACTTGTGCAACATGATAAGCTTTAAATGGGTATAAGAGAGCAATGAAATACCACCATGATAACTTCTTCACTATTAGATCTTAGTAACCCTTCAATAAAATCCATAGACACTTCTTGCCAACACTCCTTAGGTCCCGATGAGGGTTAAAGAAACCGTAGTAATACTACATTTTTAAATTTGTAGCATTTTACACACATCATAATCATGTACAAATTGTTTGACTTCCTTGTCTAACTATAGCCAATAGAATACTAATGTCATTCTTTTGTAAGTAGCATTTTCACCTAAATGTCCTCTAATTAACCCTCCATGATACGGCTATAACACTTTAGCATGAAAATGAGTGAATGGATTTACCATCCTTTCCTTTCCGCCTTAAAATGCCCTGCTCAAAGGTAAAATACCCCACTTTCTACCCTTTCTGTAATAGGGATATATTATACTAGAGTCATACCCCTTACGTAAAGTCCAACTCACCTCGATTACATCCAATAATTTAGTTAACACTAGTGTAGTGGTTAGATAATGAAGAGAGTCTGGTTTTCTTCGTGACATAACATGGATTGCAACTATTAATGCTCCCACTATTATACTTAATGTCATTGTTCTTCCCTAGTAATTTAGTAAACCAATTTTGTTGAATAGGTGTAGCTAACTTTTGCTAAGTAAATACTTGAGATTTTAATAATGCATTCGAATTTTGAAGTGTCTTACCAATAGATAATGCCCCCATTTATCAATAGCATGCACTGGGGTTATGAGTTCTTTTTTCATAAATTGATAGTCCTTTAGAGCTAAGGATTTGCTTAGATAAGCAATTAGGTACTTATCTTGCATGGGGACAATGCCAATACCATCTTTACTGGTGTTACTCGCTATTACAAATGTCTCAAAGTGGTTTGGTAGCCTTAAGACTCGAGAGTTCATAAACACTTGCTTCAATTGTTTGAATGGTTATTGAGCTATTGGACCCCATCTAAACTAATCCTTTTGAGTAATTAGTTAGAGGGCCAACTATCACCCCAAAACTGATGTAAACATTTGGCAGTAATACCCCATAAACATGGGAACCCCCTGAATTGGCAAATATTATAGGGAGAGGGTCATTGTACTATTGCCTCTAGCTTTTTAGGGTTGGTTGCAACCCATATCGAGCAATTATATGATTGAGACACTCAATTTGAGACATTGTAAATGTGCACTTATTTCTCTTGAGAAATAATTTTTCCCTCTTCAACACTTCAAATACCCTTCTAAGATGTTCCACAACTTCTATCATTGAAGAGCTACACACTAATATATCATAAAAAAAATACTAAAACAAACTTCCTCAAATGGGGTCCAAACACACTATTAATGAGAGCTTGCAAAGTAGAAGGGGCATTTGTCAAGCCAAATGGCATAAGCAAGAATTAGTAGTTCCCTTCATGAGTTATAGATGTTGTTTTGTACACATCCTTTGGTACATCAAAATTTGGGGTAGTTATAAGTAGTGGAAGTTATCAATAATGAAAGTTTTGTAGAACTTAATTGTGGGGTGAGAAAAATGAGGCATTGGGAGAGAAAGGAAAGTGGAATCGAAAAAAAAAAGATCATTTGATTAAAAATGCAAAGTCCAAATGCATTAGGTTATAGCTATATAATAATAGGTAAGATTTAGAAATGTGTTAATACAATTAAATGATTGTGTTTATGTAACCCACATCTAGTAGTTTTATTTGCAATTTCTATTTTTTTTTTCTTTTTCTTTTTGCTATATGCATAACCTACTAGATTATTTTGAAGGACCATTCTCTTATCTCTTCCAACCCACTTTTCACATTTACTTTCCAATGTTTCACAATGTCTATGAATGCATCATAAAGTTACAGTAACTCCATTGTCTACTCTTCATTAGCATATCATTGATATACTAGCGGACGTTGCACCCACCATGCATATACTAAAATAAATAAAATTATAAAAAATATAAAATAAAAATTCGCAGTCTTCCTTATAAGTGATCCAAGCCATCCTCAGTAATCGTATTTGGGTCACTTTATAGTAAATGCTAGTAAATAATTTTTTTTATTTGTACTAGTCTTCTTCGTAAGGAATCCATCTCCAATATTGACTAATTTTGCCCCATGTTATACTTAAGTCCCTAGCAAGCACCATGATATAATTCTTGTGAAGCTTCTTGCCAATCAAGAACTAGTGCAAGTGGTCATATCTACTTGTCAATTTTTAGCAGCTATGTCCATCTTTACTAACTTATTTGGAAAAGAGACTTTCCTTTTGGTAATTGTTAAGGAGCACTCCCTTATAAAGCCCATGGATCAAATCCATGGTGTCCAAACAAATTTTTAAATTAAACAAGCATGAGAGGGATAATAAGTGGGGTGGTTTTTATTTTAAATTAGACATGCATGATAAGAAAGATAAATGAGAGCAACTTTTTGTTTAAATGAGTTTAAAGTGGGATTTGTGGATGCCAAAATAACTAAACAGTAACATGGGTGAAGGAAGTGGATATGATTAAATAGCTAAATTTTAGGTAGAAAAATAAAATATAAGATAAGATAAATGAAACGACCCAACCCTTAGGGTGCATAAGGATATGGTTATTCTGCCACACACATCGTCTCCAAGCAATATTTGCAAGGCTTCTATTAACTAGGTGAGTTATTAACCATGTTTAATTATGAAATCGTGATTAGGTTCTTTAGTAAGACCATAACGTGTCAATTGGCAGTTTGCTAACAATTTAAAAACTATCATACCATCATGTAGAAAAGCACTTTAAGAAAGAGTAAAAAAAAAAAAAAAATTAAAGTCTAAAATATTTTAAGATAGTAGCTATAAAGGGGACCTAGACTCAACACAGTTACAATGTTTGGCACTTAGCCCACAATAGCAAAATAATTCAAGTTTACAATTATCCATTGAAACATGAAACATAAGCATTCGTATAGTTTTCTCAAAGTCTACATGGCCCTCTACTCGCTTATGTCACTCTCCAAACTCATTGGTCCCAAAACCCATGGAGTCATAGTGAAAGTTCACGAATGATCATTCTTGATACTTGAAATAGTGAAAAGTGAGCAGCAAAACCCATTACATAGTAATCAAATGCATGCACACATGTTATACATGTCTTAGCTAATGCAATAAACACAAATTAAGTTCAATTAAGTTTTAAGTTAGCAAATAAAATTCCCATCATCCCAGAAATACAAATATGCACAAGTACTCAAGACTCCCACAAACAAAAGGGGTAAGTTTCCTTCAACAAATTAAGCATCGGGGGGAGGGAGGAGGGTTTGATGAGTCCCCAAAACTTACCAAAAAAGAAAAAGAAGATAGTCTTATTCGGGTCATCCCCTCATGGACTACCACCAACGAGCACGGTCTATTGTAACGGTTTATACATGATCCCATATGCTGTATAACTTGTCACCACTTCATACCTACTCTCAGTTAGCTGCCCGATCTTTGAAATTTCACCATCGACTACCTCTGAGCCTAACTAGGCATTCCGTGGGGGCCTAAGAATCTAAACTACCATATCATCTTGAAGTTGAAATTAGACTCGTAACCCAATCCGAAGGTATCACTCCTAAGACAAGTGGCTAAATAGCAATTAACACTCAATTAAGCTAGGTTTGAATTTTTTGTTTGGTTATTAAGACTATCCTAGCAAGCAACATGTAATTACTGTGTACCTATCAATTGATTTGAGCTTTCAAATGCATTTCCAAGCTTGATATCCAATATCTGCTCATGATTGAAATGAAATAAGTTCATAATTAAGTATCTTTAATTCTCTTGTACTATCTATTGTATCTAAGTCACTTTGATTTAACCATTTTGCCTAAAGATCATGTTTAGAAGGTCATTTAAGTTTAAGGAAGGAATCAAGCCATGTTTCATGCAATTTGGATAAGAAAAGATGAAGAAAACAGGGGCTAGAAAGAGCACGACCAGTACATGGGAGAGTACATGACCCGTACACAGAAAAGTATATGACTCGTGTACATGTCGTGCTTTTCTGGGAAAGCTTGTTTTCTTTGAGTTTTTGAAGATAGAGAGAAGCACGGGTAGGTACATGACTCGCGCACAAGCCATGCTTTTATGGGGAAACATGTTTCTTTGAGTTTTTGCAGATAAAGAGAAGCATGGGCAGGTACATGACTCGTGTACATGCCATGCTTTCTAGGGAAACTTTTTTATTTAAGTTTTTGAAGATGGAGAGAAGCATAGGCATGTACACAACTTGTGTACATGCTGTGCTTTTTTGGATTCGTGCAAAATCGCCTTCAAATTGATATTTTTGTCAAAAACATGTTTTAGGACCAATTTTGGTGATCTTAAAGGTATTAGATGGTCGTGTTTATGCCTAGTCTTTTCTATTTTCATCTCGCGTTTGCTAAAACATAATCAATCCAAGTTGAAAGCCTGAAACTTCTATTTTTGACATCAACTACCAAACTTATCATATTTTTTTTTCTAAAATTTCCATAACATTTTATATACAACCCTTCATTTAACGTCTTCTAACATCAAAAACATCAACCTCTTATTTATTCTATGATCTTATCCATGGTTTTAAAGATATAGCAATATTCATTTCTACTTAAGGTCAATCTATAGTAATATTTCAACTTGAAACATGTTCATTCTTTTCTTTAACATTTTCAGACCTATCTTGTCTCCTTATTATCACATCTTCATAACACTAAGAGTTGA
Organism: Combretum micranthum; assembly: GCA_024138025.1. Taxonomy (NCBI): domain Eukaryota; kingdom Viridiplantae; phylum Streptophyta; class Magnoliopsida; order Myrtales; family Combretaceae; genus Combretum; species Combretum micranthum. Next base: position 201,667 of record JAMXBD010001858.1, on the reverse strand, counting down.
TTTTAGGTCTTACCTTGTTGTTGCAGTTATAAGGTGGTGCTTCTTATCTCAAAACACCTCTAAAATCAACTTCCTTGCTACTTTCACTTCCAACCAGCACCCCTATGTCAGAAATTACATCTAAAATACCATAAACTTTGCATTTCAAAGCTTGAAAATCTTAAACTTACCTTGTCATGAATTTCACTAAGGTTGCTACTCTTCTCTTTCTCCTAGTTTGCCTCCATTATCCTTGTTTCCTAACATAAAATAGATAACACTAGTTGATTAGTGCCGATCCCTCTTTAATCTTACTTAATTAACATTAAGTGGAGGCTAACGTTTAGGGATTATCATCTTAGGGTTGTAGTAGGTTTCGTAAAAAAGAAAAGATAGGAAAAAAAGAGTATTTATATGGGGGCTAGTAGGGTAGGGTCTATGGTATGTAGGGTCTCTATTAGAGTACCATATGGTACGATCTCGACCATTTATCTCCATTAGGTTTTTGTTTGGCGGATTTTACTAACCTAGATCCATTAATCAAACTAACTTTAAGTTTCATTTTAGCTAACCCACTGATTAATCTTATCAATTCTCTTGGTTTAAATTCCTAATTATTTTCCAGTTATTATATTTAAATTATGAATTTTATGGGTGGTGTTTGGGTCATTTCAATAAAAATATAAAAGCCTATGCACGTATTGGGTCTTTTTATAATGATATGCTAAAACCGAATCAATTCAATTGTTAGAGGAATAAAAAAAAAAAAAACATAGTGTTCCAAATTATTTGACTACTATAGAAATGTAGAATTCCATCAAGAATGTTATGTTTTACAAATATGGGGAGGTATTAGTTGTAATTAAGCAATTCTCTTTTCCTTTTTCTTTCAAAGTGCCCTTATTGTCCCACCAAATAGACTCATTTAAATAAGATTTTTCAATTAGTCAAGAAGAATATAATAATAATAATAATATCCTTTATAGAATTAACTATGATGTTTTACAATTAATTTTTAATAAACTTATTACTATTTAATCTATTAATTAGGTGAATCCTCTATTATTTATGTCAAAAAATAGAAATCAAGGTATAAGAGTTATTATCTTTTGTATTTATGAAGGGTTACTCCTTTCTCTCTCTCTTTTTCTCTTCATTCTCTCTAATAAAAAAGCGTTCCCTTTTTTCATGTGTGACATATACTAGTATATATTATATTTGAAAGATAACAGTTCGAATGCACTGTCTCCTTATATATACCCATCATCTTTATTGCTTTAGGTAACAGACATAAAAAAAACGGGCCTATCGTTATTGTAGCTTCTATTTAAAGCGCTTTAGTTAAAAGAGAATTTTATATCCCATCACGCAACAAAATCAGACCAAACATTAAATATTCACTCACAACACCACATTTGACCTTTGTTCTTTCATTCTACACCATACACCACCAGGAAAAACGGAAAAACAGCAAAAACAAAGCATGGTCATTGTTAAACGACCAAATTATCATGGAATTCGTCAAGGACACGGAGGCCTTTGACCAATGCATCGATCAACAATTTGCGTTGCTTGATGTTGATGGGGATGGTGTACTTTCACGCAATGAGGTTTGTAGAGAATTCAACATGTGCTTCATGGTAGATCACGACAGCGAAGGACATGATGAAGACAATGATGATAGTAGGAATTCGAGAGATTTAATCAAGACAAGGATGGTATGTTTGATCATGAGGAGTTTAAATCATTTTTCAAGGAGATGATGCTTGCAATGGCTAGAGGAATTGGTTGTATGCCCATTTTAATGGCTCTAGAACATGGCAGCATGTTCATGTGTGCGGTTCAACATGAATTAACTCGAAGGTAAAATGGAAAAAAAAAAAAAAAAACATGAAACCATTAGCAATATTGTTAAAACTAAGAAACGTAGAGAAGAAATTTCTCTCTCTCTATTTACTATTTAGCCCTAGAAGAGAAGGTAGATTTTTTTCCTTATTTTAGATGAATAGATTTATTAATGAAAAACATTTTCACTATATATGCACTTCTTAATGATGGTAATTTAAAATTTAATTAGAACTTGTTCCGTTTGAAAATGTGGGTCATGACAATAAATTATAGTTGTGCAAAAGCTTAAAGAATATGGTATACCAAATGAACAAAATTTTCAATTGTTAATGATATAATTCCTTCTTTTAACTTATCTTCTTTCATATATCGTCTTGATCAATATCTTCCTTTTGAATATCACATTTGCGTATTTATATTAGATGAGGCATAGATCATGAATTATTGTATAATCTTGTATTATAACTCTCATTGTGACAATGTTGAGGAAAAAAATCAAAAAGCATTAATTACTTCTTCTTAGGTCTCTATTGTTACTTAAAACACAAATTATTCTTCAATTTACATACCAGAAACTATAAAACAATAATTAATTAGTCCACTAAAAATCTTGTTGCAACCAAAATTCATTACATTTCATTTACATTTACATAGAAAAGCCAGCCACACTCCAAGTGGTATCAAGCGAGTTGATTCCTTTTCCATGGCTGGAAACCATGAGGATTTTAAAGCAAGAATGCAAGTTGTATGCAGTATGCTGGAAGAACAACTAGAAGAACAGAAGAAGAGAATACAACCCATAATAGAGTCATTAATTAACATGATGAAGAATCACCAAGAACAACTTGTCAAAATAATGGAATGTCAAGTAAGTACTCCTGATTCAATTTCCAATCAAGATAGCATTGAGAAGATGAAACTGGAAAAAGAAAGATTACAACAACTTCATATAGAAGTGCAAGCCAATAGCAACATACACCATCACCCACTTTAAACCACAAGAAATGAACACCATGTCCACAATCAATCACATTCATTGAGAACACTACCAACCACAACTTAGATAATCATCAACCAGCCTAGAACCTTGAACACATCCCTACATTCACAATGAAACAATCTTTGGAAGATGTTCTAGCTAAAAGATAAAGTGCTTATAGTCCCTTTGCATTCTGACACTTACTTGACCTTCTAATCAGCAATTGGACGTTGATGAAACCTTCCCAACACTTCTAATTGCATCTATAACCTCTAGCATCACCCTAATAGTCCCAGCTAATCGTGTAATCCTCACAATGGCCTCCAATGCTGCTAAGCTTTCCAACTTGTTTGAATCGACCACCATGGCTTGCCATTTCTACTTTCAAATCATCAACGTAGATATACACTTGTGAAGCTACTGAAGGAAGGAAAATTATGGTTTCGAATTGGAGGTGAAGGTACCAAAAGGGAAGATGAAACCTATGGTGGTGTTACAAATCCAAGGCATGGGATTACTAGTACCAGGAAGAAGAAGCTACTTTATAATAAGGTCAATCTACTGCATTCAAAGCTTGATAAATTTGAGTTCCAATTTGTCTAAGCTTACATTCAAGCACTTTGTTCATATGTATACCACTATCATTACTTAAATATAAATTATCCTTTAATTTGCACTCTAAAAACCACGAAAAAATTAGTTTCTTCATAATAAATCTGGTCGCAGCCAAAGTTCATCTGATTTCCTTTGGGAATAAAGTTTCTTTGTTCTCAAATTGTATTATCATCTATGAATTGTCTAATCATATGCTATTATATATAAATAAAAAGTAAACAAACAAAAAAAAGTACACATATCAAAATTTTTTTTAAATCATGAGTTTGTTTGAATCATATATTCAACAATTTAATTAACTCAAACATAATGAACTTTTTTTCTTTTTATTTTCTTATTATTGTGTAGGGAAGAAGAAAAAATTCTACAAGCATATGTAGCACATAGGATTCTCCATCAGACAGGGAAAAAAGAGAGAAAACCAAAGGTTACATGGGCTCCCTATGTGCTTTTTGTGGAGCACCACCAACAAAGGATGACATGCAAAGACAAAGGAGAACACCAACAACATAAATGTATGTCCTGAGTGGGTGTTAATCTTATTTTATAAATGATATGATGTGTTAATTATCTATTTGTTTTGTTGTATAAATATGTTTTGCTTTTAGGTTTTCGTGTGTACATATTGGATTAGACTGACTATGCCCAAATATAATTGTTTCACTCTTGGTACACATACTGTGTATTCCTTTTAGTTCCTTTTCAACTTTTTTGTGATTTTTAACTCGTTTTGCAATTCTAGATTCCATTTCAATTTTTATATTTAGAAGCTTTTTTAAAAGAAGGAATCGTGATTATCAAAAATCACGATAGACATTTATTATCTATTTTATTTACCATCCAATAAATTTAAGTATAACTTTTCCAATCCCATATGTTTAGATTGAAAAATAATAGTGCACAAACTCAGTAATTATTTGTCGCAGTGTCCATATTAACAAACTATCAAATATCTATTAAGCAACAATTAACTTCACTAAACTATTTTTATTCTCTTTAAAACCATAATTGATGAAATTATTGTGTATGATTAATTTTATTAAATAGCACAATCACGAATGCTTCCAAGACTAGTCCATATTTATTACTAGAGGTATTCTTTTATAAATTGACATTTTATTCAATTTTATTCCTAGACTATACCTAAATATAAGGATGAGTTTTTTATTCCTTACACATTTTACCTTTCGATTCCATTTTTTTTTTATTTCAGTTCATTCCATTTTACACGAATGTTGTTTAACTAAGGTCACATGACATCTATTCCTTGTATTTAACTAAAAGGTGACATCTAATATTTCATTTTTTGGTACTTTTTTTATTGTTTTTGTGATCCCTTCATACTTACAACTAAACTGTTAAACAATAAAAAAACACCATATTATTTTGAATTTGTACACTATTTGTATCTTCATAACAAGAAGATATCTAATATGCGACATAATGCTATTATTTGCAATATTTGATTATTTTTCCATTATTATTTAATAGAAAAGATTTTCTAAGTATTTATTTTGAATGTTAGTTCAAAGAACATCATAGAAATCTTATATCTCACTTCTCATGGCAATTTCAATAGACCAAATGGCTAGTATGTGGTTATTTTTCCATTATTATTTAATAGAAGAATTCACTTTCTTCGTTTTTTTATTTATTATGCTTATAAATCCACCCCCTTCTCATCCGAAAAAATCATCAATAGTTAGTTACAACCTTTTCAAATTATAAGTATCGTACAAATATATACATACATACATATATGTATTGGCCATTGTAAGAGGAGAGGAGGAATTAATTTAAACTTTGTCTTGGAGAAAGAGAGCAGTGTTAATGCTACTATATTACAATACGTTGGCTATTACATTAATCATATATATTGATTACAAATACTATATTGCATTAAATATGGGAAAAATTAGAAAATGTTTTTCTACAAAATATCTAAAAGGAAAAATTATATCTTTAGTCCTCAAAGTTTATCTACATTTCTAATCCAGTCCTTTTCTTTTCTTTTGTCTTTTTTTTTCCTTTTCTTAGCTTTTAACATTTTAAAACTCTTATAAAAATAGGATTTCTATTAAATATGCTAATATTTCAGTTCATTTTGGATATGTATCATCATCCGTTTGACCTTGAACTTGTAGGCTAAAGTAACTAGAGAAAGCACAGTTTTTCCTTTACCCCTTTTTTACTTATTATTATTGTTTTTAAAATTATTTTTTGATATTTTATTCTAAAATATACTTACTATTAATTTTAATATGTCGTGTAAATAAATATATTCAATATCACCATTTGTTAAAATTAATTATTGTGGACCAATTTGAAACATGTGGCATATGTGCACTTAACATAGCAAACTTTATGAAAGTCTTTTTATAAGAATTTTAATATATATATATATATATATAAAAAAGAAAAAAAATGAGAACTCAAATTGAGAAGTAGATAAATATTAAAAACTAAAAGTGTACTTTTCTCTATATAAAATTTATATATAACTCATGTTGGCCAAAAAAATAATAAAAAATAAAAAGTGAGTTAAAAAGAAAATTGACTCAATTTCCTTTTTTTTTTCTTGCCTTCCGGCTTAGTCAATTTTGGTTGGCTCTACATTATTCTAAGAAAATAGTAAAAACAAAGAGTTCTTTTTTCTTTTCTTTTCCGAAACGAAAAGTCTGTTTAATTCTGAAAACAAAAAAACAAAACCAAATAAAATACAACCATCCATATTCCAAATAATATTTAATGAATTAATTTAGGAAAAAACCTTCTTTGACTTGAATACCTTAGTTATAGTTTAGATGTACTCTTGCATCATAGCAAAATCAATAAAAAATTTTATGATCGAGTCATTTTTTTTTTTACTAGCCTATTGATTGTTTAATGCTTGGAATCATAGCTAATGATGATGATACAACTGAATTTCTTAATATAAAAATTATTATATTTATTTTACTAGTCAAATAATTGACTAGTGTACTTAAAGACCATAGAAATTACCTAGGATGAATAAGATTTTGGATGTTTTCATTGAACCTTTTAGGAGGATTTTTATGATTCCATCCTTGAAATTTCAAGATCCATTCCATACTATTTAGCATGTTATTTATTTGGAATAGATGTCAACATATAAAATTTTTTTATTCTTATTTACTCCTTACTTTTATTCATGTAACCTTTACCTTCTATTCTCTCTTTCTTTCTTCCACTTTCAATTATAATATAATCATTTTATATATTGTTGTAACATATACTTATGTTGTGATTGTAGTGGTACATATACAATATATAATATGTACCAAAATATTTAAAATACTATACATGCACAATATATCATATAATATTATACAATAGATGTTATAATATAATATAAGTGCAAAATATATATATGTTAGGTTCTCTTTAAATAAGTTTTGATGATAATAAAAGTGCAAAATAAATTACTAATTAAATTATCAAGTGTGTAGATTTTTAATAAAGAAGATGAAAAATGAATAGTATCAGGTTACAAAGAAAGAACTCTAAAGATTGCGTTGGAAGAGTAAGAGTAGTTTAATACAATCCACAGGGTACTCTAGAGAGTGTTACTATATCAGGTTTATAATCACAAATCAAGCACAGATTATTTATAGCTTTATTCAAATCATGTTTTAACGTATTTTCAAGGCCTAGCTCCAAAAGATAATACCTTTGGGTAATGTATTCATATGTTCTACTAAGTAGGATTACAATCCACGAGGATTATATCAAGATGAATAATTTTTTTTTTCTAGGAATGTAGCAATGCCGTGCTCAACAAATTCGATTAATTGATGCTACAAATATTATATTAGTATTATGAAGATGTTACCTGTCCTAGATATTTAGATCAACAATGCAGGTGAGGGTTTGGTATCTGGATCAAGTTAAACGTTCAAGAGCTTCAAGATAAACATGAGCTGAATTGTTCTATTTTTCAGTTGCGATGAAGTCAAGGCATGGACTGTCCTCTTCAAGTAAAATATCAGACGGATTTTTAATCATAAACATCAAGCAATAACACAGGAAATTTTAAGGATAAGTATCAAGCAATGGGGCATCGGTTTATTATGATCTTATCCAAGTTTACAACATCACTCATTTTCAAATTTATCTCAAGATATCTGCAAAGAACCAAATTAATTCGATATTTAAAATAGGTGAATACGGCTCCCCAACCACATATAACCTGCAGTATTATATGTAAGGTTGTCCTTTCCTTAAAGAAGTGTTTGAATATTTATTTGTCTAAATCTTCAAAAGAACAAATTTGAAAACTATTAACTTTTAAAACTTTTAAGAAAAATATAACATCTTCATCATCACATTTCATAAAAGATATAAACTTAAAACATACATAGTTAACTATAATTTTTACAAATAAAGGCTAATAACAAGCCTTATACAAAAGACATAAAAGATAGACAAAGCTATACTATCTATTATATATATCTAAAGCTACATTAAGCTAGTCTATTACAAAAGGAAATCCATCAAGATCCATGATCAACATATAATCCTCTAAATCATCTAGGAAGTCCTCAAAATCTATACCATAGCCGATACTTGCATAAAACTCATCGCTGTCATCACCACCTGAAATTGATAAAATATGAGCCAAAGGCCTAATACACAAGTAATAAAAACATAAGCTTAAAGGCATACAAGCTTAGGCTACATGCAAATGCCACAATCATTAAGTTATTAGATAACCTTTAATTAACCAAACAACACTGGAGTATTCATACTTCGGACAACAAGGGTATTTAGGGAAACCTGAGTAACAATCTCGACACTGAAGGGGTTGATATAAGTAGCTCGGATACTTATATCTCCTAGATAAATCTATCCAATAACGAATAAGTAATCTCATTTAGGGTGCTTATCCGTTTCTTGACTTTACTTAACTCAATCCATAATATCACCTAATTCAAAGGTTCTCATAAACATTGAATTAAATCATATTACATCCTTTTAAGAATAAGTAAATGTTATACCGATACCAATTACCCTATCGATTACCTGCTGAACCACTTATGAAAGTCATTGTGCCATGATAGGAGTGGTTTAAGCACCTAAACTACCATGCCCCCAACCTAAGTAAGGTGCCGCTCTCCGAACCAGATTCAACAGCATAATAGACAACCATACAAGCAATTCTTAAGTTCTCTTAATTAAAGTAAACTTAAAGCCTATCCTAAGGAAAGAATCAAACATGTTACTGTGTATCTGTGCTATGAAGGGTACCAATAGAAGCACTCAAATGAAGATCAGTAGAGGAACTCAAAGGAGTATCTATTACTGCCATAATGAAATTCCATTTAAATTAATATAAACACTTTAAATTATACTTAGAACATAACTAATTCTAGGCTTAGCTCTCATGGGAATTCAAATGAATCCAAAGCAAAGTCATAATATATCATTATATGTCAAACAATCTCATATAAAATCATAAAATCATCACAAGTCAAATTAACAAGCTAAAGGAATGGTTTGATGAAGTTTGAAAATGAAAAACCACAAGGGATATGCCGCCTCCAATACCGGCATCTTTCAAGTGGTATGGTCTGCACAAAAAATTCTACACTTGTTAACTCTGGTAGTGTTAACACAAACGCCGACAATGTTGTGGTCTACGTCGGCTGCGTTAAGCTGGTGTAAACTGCAACTCGAATTTATCAAAATTTTCGAGAGTTCCACATGGTCGGTCTACGCCCGTGAATACTTCCAACACTGGTAGTATTGTTGTGTATGCCAATTGACCCCTATGCTGGAGGCGTTGAGACAGCCTACACTGTAACACAGATTTTCAAAAAAAATTGCAGACTTCCCTGTTTCAAAAACACTAACATTTTACCAAAGTTTTCATTTCCAAACTTTCTTCAAACACATTTCCGACACCAAACCTTAACCTATGTGTATTCCAACTTCTTTTAACATACAATCTTCACTTCAAACTCATCAAACATCTTTTTACCATTTCAAACACAAATCATCATCTAACCCTTATTTAGTCCATTCATTCCACTCTAAACAATCTTAACCCCACTCATTCCTAACTTCATTCATGTCAACACTCTTTATTACCTATCTAGTACATACCAACAACTTATATATCATCAAACTTCTACCCCATATACAAATAGCACATGCAACTCCTCAAGAACTCCTTTCAACATGCATAGTTATTGTAACACAAAACTCACATGTTTAAAGAAACTTAAACAAGCAAATGAGTTTTCAAAAAGTATAAACTTAACTTAGGAAGCTTTAGCTTGTTGAGAAACACTTGAACCTAAGAGCTTGTCTTGCTAAGAGTTTAGGTGATATTGTTTAAAAAGACAAAGGAAGAAAGTTTAGGAAAAGATAGGAAAATTCATATGGAATTTTGGTCTGATTTTTGGAAGTGTGTTAAGTAAGAAAATGGGGCTCAATCTTATCTAAACTTGACGTTTGGGGTAGTTGAAGTAGAGGCTTCATTTTCCATGGGTTTAGGCTTATTTTAGGCAAAGAATTAATGTTGTCGGGCTTGTTTTCATGGCTAAAAAATCTATTATGTTTTAGGGACAGTCTAAGCTTGTTTCAAACAAATTTCAAGTCTCTTCATTACACTTACAATATCACAAGCACAACACCACTTACATATAAACATTAGCATAAATTATACCACACATATAACCATACTAACACTAATATATTCTATATATTGGCTTTCACATGCTCATTCTATTAATCACACATGCTCATAAAATTTGTTATGTAAAACAAATAAAATATATGCATGAGAATTTAATTAGTAGTAAAATTAGGTTATTTCAATATCATTCAAGAAGATACTGAAGGTATCATCCTGCGACAAATAAGGAGAAACTTATCCTACATCCTACAACAAATTTTTTGAACATTAGAAGACTAGACTATTATTTATGGAGCATTCAAAAAGAAAGAAACACATATGCTGCAACAAGAATACGACTTGAAATATACTGCTTTCTCTCGAATTCTTTGAACTGATTTATGTAATCAATTTCTTTGTTGTAAAATTACTTTGATCTTTCTTTTACTTGATTAGTGGAGGAACTATAATGTGTCCTCACTTCGATTTGTTTAGCAAGTAGAAGCTCTATAATCTATGTTAGCTAAGGTGAAGCTATGAAAACTGAGTAGAGTTGAATTGTACACTACTTGTAAACAAGTTTTGATTGAATTTGTGGAACATACCCATGTGCATTATGGGGTCCCTGGCTTGGAGAAGGAAAGTGGACTGACGTACAAGGCAGAACTACTACATATCATTGACTTAACTATTCTTCCCTACTCTTTTAATTCCTTCCATTTTCAATTTCACTTTAATTGCTAAACTTATTCTCATGTGTTTAACTTAAAGGGGATTTTGATCTTAAGGCTTAAAATTTCATATTTTGTTTATAATCAATTCAACCCCCCTTCTTGATTGTAAAAGTAGGACTAACAATATATATATATATATATATATATATGATTAATATCAAATTTGGTACTTGAACTTTGCCGAAAAATGTAATTAGGTATCTAAACTTTCAAAAGTTTAATTTTAATACCTATTAAACTTTTCGAGGGTACTTTGGTTCCTCATTTAACGCTATTAAACTCCATTGATGATGTGGACTATCCAATCAATCACCACGTGACATGTGTTCTTTTGTTTATTTATTTATTTATAATTAATTTTATCATAATTAATATTACTATGAGTATACTTATATTATTTAACCAATCACGGTGTGACATGTGTCCTTTATTTTATTTATTTTTAATTAATTTTATCATAATTAATAATACTGCTGTTATACTTATGATTATATAATTAATTTTGATTTATAAGAACAAAACTTACTTGAGCCTCTGCTAATGTAAGACATCCTTTTCTCTTTCTCTATCAGTAACCACTCAACTCTCTCTCTTTAAAATATAAAATTTGGTACTTATTTTTTCCTTTAGCTTTCTTGATACAACAATATCATAACTTTATAAGAAGCTTCCCAAATTTTAGATAACTTGAAGATGATTGACATGCAATCATTTTATCAGCAAAGGTTCCCAAAGGTGTACTTCGGTATCTGTTGTTTATAGCATGGGAAGATGAATAATCCAAGCTGAGAGCAAACTAATTGTATTTATATAAATTTATTCTTGCATTCACAATAAAAGGAAAAAGAAAAATTATTGCATCCACTTGTTATGCAAGTGAGTATTAGTAAAATGCCGTTCCAGTTTCTAATTCTAGAAGAATATCGATCTTCTTTGTTTAATTTATTCTTTATTTCTAAGTATTGGTTGTAGATGAACTCATAAAGAGGTAGAAGGAAACCAAATGGTAAGTGTTATTCTTATGTGATATCCAATTTTCATGTAAAAAATTGATCGTATTCATGGCAATTTATTCTTGTGCAGTAAAGAATTTGCAAGATCTTTTTAATTAGTTTCACACTAAAAACGAAAATGTACATTCCACCTAGTTCTTTTAACTACTAGCTTAGAAAGTCACTGTTATTCTTTATATTGGCACCTTTGCTTTGCTGTTATGTATGGCCTAGCTACTTCATTTTTAACAATAATAAATCAACTCCATGCGTATAGAAGGACAATTATCCACAAAATCATCACCTAATCACAAGCTCCCTCAGCGTGTAATCCATAAAGCTCTACGAATTAAAGTCAAAAACACAAGAATGCAAAACATTAACTACATAACATTTGAGATAGGAGTTTTAGAGAGAAAGTAGAGAGAGAAAGAGAATCAGAGAGATAGGATTACTTTAAGAGAGGGTGTGTAGAGGTGGGCAAACAGGCCGGACCATTTCAGCTCATGGGTTAAACTAGCTTGGCCATTTTGGCTCGCTTTTAAATGAGCCAAATTCTTAGTCCGGGCTTGACCCGCTTTGGCTTGAGGATAAACAGGCCGGCTAGTGGGTCAAAATGAATTTAATTTGTGTTATTTTTAAATATTTATTTTTATGTTATTTTATGCGAAAATAGAATATTTTATATTTAAGGTTATATATGTTAACAATTATTTTTGTACTAATTGTTACTTATATAAAAAAACAAGTTTTAAAATGATTTATATTACATTAAGTCAATAAGTATATTTAAAAAAAAATGTATAATGCTTTATTGCGTTATCAATCTATCTTCTTCATACATACCAGAAACAATCATTAACATATTATTATTATTATTATTATTATATTATTATTATTATATTATTATTATTATTATTTAATTTTTCCTCTTCTTTCCTTTTTTTTTTTTAAATGCTTTAGCCCTTGGGCTAGCTTGCTTTGGCCTACGAGCTAAATGGGCTTAACCAATTTGGCCCACTTTTAAATGGGTAAAAAAGATTTGGTTGAGGCCCTTTTTTAAAAGCACGTAAACAGGCCGGCCGGTAGGCTATGGCTTATATGTCTTGCTCTAGAACTGTGTGTGTCAAGAGAGCGAGAGAGAGAGAGAAAGAGAGAGACCAAGAACTAGAGAGAGGGTTTAATGGTGAAATCATCAATAAATAGTCCTTTATATATTGTCTGTTCATTTAGGACACGATTGAGGTAAAAAGCAAATGGGATGACATGTTAATATGCTTAGAGTCTTTTAATTTCATCCATGATGATGAAGATAGTTTTAATTGTTGTAAATGTAATTAAATATATTATACTAGGACACGTGGCATAATTTATAGGTTGGAAGTGTCACGGCAGCTAATGAAGTTGACAATGTTAGTTCAAGTAGTATAGGTTACTTGCAAAGTTTTTAATTAAGTGAAGAAATTGAATTTTTAAAAGTTTAAATACTATTATATTTTTTGGCAAGTGCCAAATTCGATATTAACTCATATATATGAGAGAGACCTACCTAGCATAATATCAATGCATATGTATATGAATATACACACACACTTTTATATTGTAACTTTAGATATTAGATAAATTTATGTGTATATAATATATATAATTGTAATTTGGAGTGTTGTGCATCATATATGTATCTTATATATTATTATAATATATTTTTATGCATATAGAATATGTAATATGTTAATATACATAATTATTAATATAATTGCCATAGTGAAGAATTTAACATATTATATATATATGGTTTGTAACATTATAATATATAATATATTGCTGTATGTTTATTATACACATCCAGCATGATATCCATTGCTACACATATATGTTATAACTTTAGATATATATGTATATGTATGTGTCATATATATATATATATATATAGTTTAATATAGTATTAGAATATGGAGTATTTGATCTTACATGTATGTCGTATATTATAACAATATAGCATTCGTGCGTATAGAACATGCAATCTTAAATAAATTTTTATCCATCATACTATATGATTTACATAGTAAAAAGGTTTAATATATCGACAACACAAACTATATAAATATGTGTTTTTCCAGAACAATAACATGTTTTGCTTCAAAATTGATCTAATGATGATTGAGCAAGAATTATCTTATGGTCTAATAAATATCAAATTTGAAACCTATATTTTGCATAAAAATTCAATATGACACTTAGTTTTTAAAATTTTAAGGGGAGTTTACAAATTACCCAATTGAAATTTTATAAATGTGCGGATTCACCTCTTCAATTTTTAAAATGTGCTTTTTGACCCTTTGAACTTTCAAAAATTAGTACAGTTAAGGACATTTAACATTTTTCATGAATTTGGAGGATAAATCTGTACATAGATGGAAGTTCAGAGGGTGAATCTGCACGTATATGAAGTTCAAGAGGTATTTTGTAACCCTCCCATTTTATTTTGATGTAAAATATTAAGTATCCTTAACTGTGCTAATTTTTGAAAGTTTAAAGGGCAAAAGAACTCAGTTTAAAAGTTTATGGGATGAATTCACACACAATTAAAAGTTTAGAAGGATAATTTGCAATTTCTCTAAAATTTAATACATAACTAAATCTTTTATGACTATTTTTACTATCTCTTTAATAATGTTTATTGACGTAAAAGGTAGTTTATCATTGAATTTTTATTACTTCTCCTAGCTCTGTCTTATATCGATAAGTTATCTCTTTCAATCAATAAATAGAGCAAAATACTAGTAGGATTTGAAAAAAAAAAAACCAATCATTTCAAAATTTAAGTACTATATTGAATTTGTAAAAAGTTTAAATACCAAATTTGACATTTTTCCTGTATTGCATTCTTTTATGAATAGATAATCCGAAGAAAAACTTACTCCCTATACATCATGCAGCACGAGTTTGATGGAAAAAGACTTATCACTATGCTAAGTTAGCTTTTAAAAGGCTGAATGCCTCCATTGGTAAAAAGACTTCTAATGCAATAAATCTATAGGGTTGAATTCCACACCCGACATAGTAAAAGAGTTGTTAATGCTGGACCACTTCCACGATGGGGAGGGTTTTTAATATTTCACCAAATCAAGGCATAATTCTTGGAAGTAGGGCTTTTTTTCACCGCATTGTACCAATTTCATTGTATGAGGCTTTAATGTTTCACCATTTTAAAGCCTAATTCCTCCAATTTATAATCATTTTTTATCCACACTAACACCATTACTAATGAAGGGAAAGTTTGGCATTTTCATGAATCAAGGCTAACTTATTCCATATAAGTTTTATTACTCTATTCGGTAAATTACATATAGGGTTGCAAATGAGTAACGCTGCTCTAGTTCAGCTTGCTTAACTAAACGAGCTTGAGTAGAGTTTAAGATAAAACTCGTTTATCTAAACAAGCTGAGTTGAACTTTATTTCAAGCTCATGAGCAAGCTTATTTTAAGCTTATAGACAAGCTCATAAGTAGGCTCATTAACAGACTCATTAATAAGAATATTAGCAAATGTATAAGTTCTATATTTATGATATATAATATAATTTTAAAAAAACTAATTTCTACTTAATAGATATGTATAATTTTTTAGCAACTCTTATATATTATTTTTAGGTTTGAAAAAAAAAAAGAAAAATGGGCTATTTAAATGAGTTGAGGTCGAGCTTTAATTTTAGACTCGATAAAAGTTCGACTCGAATTGAACTAGATTCGTAAACGAGCTAAGCATTAATTTTATGTGCTCACATTGATATGGGATTTCTGATAATGATGTGGGAAGATGTCTTTTTATCTTGCGATTGATTGATCATTTTAAATTAACTTAGCTGAGCTATATAACTACTATGAGCATGCAGAGTAAAAGCCAAAGAGATGGTTCTGCTGGCTAAGTTTAGGCATAATCAAACATTTTTTTTTATTGAATATATAATTTGGCTTATACAATTTGGAGTTTTTGGTGTTAATAGTGCCAACTTCAAAAGATGCAAATCTTATTTATAGTTAGAATGGTAAAAGAACTTCCTCAATTTTTCTTTGGTTTGGCAAAGGCATCTGGCATTGTATATTTTTTATGTTAAGTAGGGATTGTAGTGATCAATACTTAACTTAAAGGGGGAAAAAAAGGAGAATATATTAAAAACATGTTACCGTTTCCTTGATCGAGAAAGTTTCAAAAGTTTGAATGATACGTGGATAATTATTTTATGAAGATTTGATTGTTTTTTTTGGTATGTAAAAGAGTGAAGCCTCATATTGAAGTTTCTTCTACTGACTGTTCTTTTAGTGTGTAAAGGACAAGAGATTTACAGCTGATCCGCCTCGCTGTATAGAATAATGGAGGAATGAAAATTCAAATTCAAAGGGAATGTAATAGAGTTGTAATACTATTATTATGCTCAATTTGTATAAAAAGTAAACCAAGTAATAATAAAGCAAAAGATAAAATATTTGTAATACCCCATGTATTTATTATAAAAGGAAGATAATTATATAGGTGATATTTTTAAGACAGTGATATTTATGACAGAATTGAAAAATAAAACATTGATCGACAATTCATGGGGTAGGGACATGAATTGTTACTCATCATTTTATGAAATAGTAATTTATTATAAATTGTCATTCCGCTCAAATGAATAGTGTAATAGCAGCTTTACATCGAATAAGAGCAGAATGGATGGTTATCTATATCAAGTGAACAAGCTGGTAGTTCCCTCCCATTTTGTTTTAATGTCATATTATTTTAGATCATCTTGTGGATCTATAGCTTTTCATTCCTCCATCTAAGGTAAGTCTTCCTAATCTTTTTGTTATTTGGAGATTTATTCATTTAAGATATCAATATTTCAAGTAGTTAAAAAGAGATCTTAATATTTTGTAAAGCAAGTCAAATAAGATATTAATATTTGACTATTAATGAAAATTAAAGAAATTAAATCCAAATATTGATACCTTGATTTTTCTTTTCTAACTACTTGATATGTGTTGATATCTTCAATGAACATATCCTAAATATTGATACTTTCTAGCATGATTTATCTTTACTCTAATATGTATGAATTTTAATAAGTCTTTTATATGATACTAGATGGACATACACCTGTGATGGTTGTGCAATAAATAAAACAAATCTCGAAATTATATATTATCATAAGAGAATCATGTGAAAAAAAACTAAAAAATAAATAAACAAGAGTATATACCATTTCTTATATTGCTAGAATTTAGTGGAGGAATTTAATTTGTATGAAAGTAAAAATTGTCAAAGAAAATTCATTAATTTATTGGAATCAAACTTCAATTGTTTGTGATAAAAGGGCAAATGAAGGAGCTTATTGGTATAAATTAGCTTTTGGTGGTTTGACATTAAAACCAGTAGTTTATATTTTAATACTATAGGATTAAGTCAAAAGCATCTAGGGCTATCTTATATATGACCCTTGAAAGATAATTTTTTATTTTAATTGCACTCTCTCATTAAACATGCACGTCATCTTTATTATTTAGAATAAGATAATTTGACTTGTGCCTCAAGACGCACACATCATCATAAAAACAGTTGGAATCTTATGCGCATAGCTAATTGATTAGGTATTGCTTCTATTTTAAGCATTAGTCCAGAAAATTTCGTATTCCATCACGCAACTAAAATCAGACCAAAACATAAATATTCTCTCTTCCCCCCATCATTAACATTCGACCTTCGTCTCTTCTATCCTAAAACCAAAATAAAGCACACACCAACCATGGGTACGGTAATGCTTAGCGACCAAACGATCATGGAATTCATCAAGGACACCGAAGCCTTCGACCATTGCGTCGATCAGCAATTCGCGTCGCTTGATGTTGATGGGGATGGCGTGCTTTTGCGTAATGAGGTTTGTAAAGAATACGAGGATGTTAGGTTTTTCGAGAGGTTTGATGAAGACAATGATGGTATGTTTGATCATGAGGAGTTTAAATCATTTTTCAAAGAGATGATGCTTGCAATGGCTAGAGGGATTGGTTGTATGCCCATTTTAATGGCTCTAGAACATGGCAGCATGTTCATGTGTGCTGTTCAACATGAATTAACTCAAAGGTAAAAAAAGATATTCCTTTCTTTCTTCTTAGCCCAAAAAGAAAAAAAAAAAAACACCCTAACAATATCATTCAAATGGAGAAAAGTGGGATTTTCTTTCCTAGGTTCTGTTTGTTTTATATCTTTTGGTTGTTTTTATATCTTATTTTTATGGTTTTTAAATAGATATATGTTAAGAAATAGATACATATAAAAAATAGCTATTTTTACTTATAAACAAATTGGATACAAATAACATTCAAAAAAGATAAAGACGCAAATAATAAATAGATAAAATATAGATGAAACTTAAACCATCCAAATAAAAATTAAATTTATTATAAAAACAATTAGTATAAAAAAAATAAGGATTTCGATCATAGTTGGGATGGATCTCAACCATTTAATCATCTGATGAAACAGTCCTGTTATAGTCATCATGAAATTATAGAATTTTCCAAAGAGTTATCTAGAATGATTGTAATACCCTGTTGAAGATGTCTTAGTAGCATTGGATGAAATAATGCAAAAGTCTAGCATGGAAACCGGAAAGTACTAGTATGGGAAAAATCGACAAAATGTTCAATTGTTTAATAATATGATAATAGTTATCTCTCCTTACGTTTATGGTAAGTTTGCATTTATGTCGTTATGAGTAAGTTGATAATATCTTAAATTGGAAAAGATTTAATTTTCTAGCTTGCAAATAAAAATTAAGAAAATTTTATGATCCCTTCATTAATTTTGGATGAAATTGATCCCATCACTATTCAACAGCTACACCACAGCTAACGTTAATATTCCAATTACTATATTTATATCATAGAATATATTTATTTTGAAAATAAAGAATTTTTGTCTACCCATCTCTTTCAATCATACATTACCATGTATTGAGAGAAAAGTATATTAAAAAAAAAAGGTAAATAAGACAAAGGAACTTTGTTCTTGAAACGGGGATATTGAGTGAAGATAGGGAAACTTTATTCTAAGAAGACGCAAAGTTTCGTTATTATCATATGATATCCATGACTATATTTAAGTCTAATTATATGTTGTTATGCATATGAGTAAAAGAGACAAAATAATGGCTGCATATGAATTTTTTTTCCCTTAATTTTACTATTGTTATGGGGATAAGGATGGAGGCTTGACTAAGGATATAAAAATCGTTTTTTTTTTTTTTTCATATCCTAGTTTTGTTGGGTAGTATTTATAACAATTCAATAAATTCTAACATAACTTTTTTTTTTCTTTTTACGTTTCCTCTATTTTCTTATTATTATGTAGAGACAAGAGTATACAAGCAGATGCACAAATATGATTCCCCTTCAAACAAGAAAAAATGAGAGGAAATCAAGTTTATGTGGGTTTTATATGTGTTTTTGTGGAGCACCACCCACTAAGGATGATAGGCAGGATGAAGAGAAGAACCATCAACATAAATCTATCTTCCAAGTGGGTGTTAATTGGTATTTTCATGGATGGTATCTTGTCTTGTTCAAAATAAGAAGTCGGTATTTTTAGCAACTATTGACTTTGAATACCTTTGGGGGCAATTGATGAGATTGGTTATCTATTTGTTTTGTTGTACAAATATGTTTTGCTTATAGATTCTGTATGTACATCTTAGACTAGATCGAGTGTCTCCAAGTCAGCTGCTTTGCTCTTGGTACATGTGTTATGTACTTATTTAGTTCCTTTTTTTTATCTTTTTCTTGATGATTTTTTATAATTAGAAATTAACATCTGGAGTATTTAAGTATTAAGAGTGATACCACCGTATGTATATAACACTATCTATCAATTCCCCTTTTCTTTTTTACCTTTTTGCCCTTCATCACCTCCATTGTTTGTGTTGTAATCATTTGTCTTCATAATAGAAAGATATAATAGAAAAAAACATATGGAGAATATGCAAGAAAATGTTATTGCATGGTTTCGTATGTTTTTAAATGGGATTAGTCTCATTGGTTATTTAATGATTCAAATTTATACTCAGTCTTGACTAACAGATAAAATACTTACTGCATTATTCATTATAATTATCTTAATGGTTAAATGATTAATTGGATAGTTGTATACTATACTACATATATCATCATTGTAATCTTGATAGAACAAGCAACTGGTGCTTCTTCGCGTATTTAGTGGTGCAAGTTAAGATAGTGTTTAACAATGAAACTGGACCTCTTTTTTTTTTTTTTTTTTTTTTTTTTTTTTTTTTTTTCAGAAACGAATTGATATGCAAAACTTCGGAAAATGCATTATCCTCATTTCAATGAAAATCTTTTGTGGTTTTTAATCTATCCCACCTAGTTACTAGCTATTTGCCTCTTAAAATTACTTCAGCAACCAACCACTTAACCTGAAAAACCATTAATAAGTTCAAACTCTTCAAATTACAAGGATCCTTGGTTGATCATAAATGGTAAATACTATGTGCTACTGTAATAAGAAGAATTCGAAAACACACAAAACATCCATTTTATACCCAAAATAAAAAGAAAATTTTACAAAATGGTATAAGTAAAGGATTAATGTTTTAAGTAATTAAAAAAAAGAATTAACATTTTTTTACAATATAAATAGATACTTACATGGTTTCACCCAAATATGTCATGTCATCATATTTTATAATGCACAGTAAATGATTAGACATCTCTCCATGTTGGGTTGGTCGAACCCACCACAGACTTGACTAGTCCAAGTCCCAAATTTATGGACCTATAATCGCCCCATGTAGGTAGCTGGGTGGGTTCAACTAGTGGACCTCCCTAATCCGAGGTGGGTTGGGATGGTTCTGATCCATCCATTTTTTAAAATACAAAAATAAAAAAAAATTAAGGAAAAATATTTTTTCAAAGAACCCTTATGGGGATCCTACTAGCAGACTTGGCCTGGACCTGTGGACCATGGCAATCCGGCAGGAGGATCCTGCATGGCTGGATTAGGTTGGGTCTCAGTTTGGACCTGATCTGACGAGATGTGTAATAACGAGCTATATTTTATAGCACTTTGTATAACATTAATATTTTCTAAACATTTAAAACATTAATACTTTGTTTTAAATTTACCCAAAACTTTGATCTCTTCCGATGCATTCATCACTAGAATATTAATTTTAGAGAATATTGAAAACTAAACAGTATAGTCTGAAACTAAGACCATTTAAAATTAAACGATGGTCACTGCAGTCAATTTTTGAATAAATTACATCTGAAAAGAAACCTTACTTGACTTGACCATCCCTTGTTATCGTTTAGTCACGGTCCAACATTTTGAATCTCAGGGAAGGCTCCATTTGGTCAATAGGGTAATTTCCATTAAGGTGTGGACAAATTTCTATTAAATTTCAAATAACCGAGAACTTGACCCTTATATTGGACACAAGTTAAATATACATTATGCAATAAACACATACAATTTTGATTTCAAAGAAAATTTTCCATAAAGATAAATAATTTTTTTTATATATTTCAAGTAAATTATATGAATTCATCAATCAAATTTTGAGTTTAATATTTTGATCTTAAAATACCATGTATTTATGCTGCGAATGCTTCTATTGGAGTATGATAGAGTTATACTTTTTAGGAACACATGTTACCTTGATAGGTTTGGATTTGGATAGTGGTAATCCTCTCACACATCTATTTTGTTATTTTTCTTCTTATTTATTGTGTATGAGGTGGAATCTTAAATGTATGTATCATAAAGAAACTATCTATCAACAGCTAATGCCATTTTCTTGAGAGTGTATATTTGCTATTTAATATTGTTGTTCTAGCGGTTTTCCAACTAATCATAACTAAACATCCAACATTTAAGTCATAAATACTTTTATTAAATTATAATCTGTTAAGGTGTTAAATTATGATTTTTTTTGCCAAAGTTAAATTATGATTAATTAAGTTTATGGATATGGTGTGAGCTATTATCTTTACTTTAAAACACTCTTCCTCACTTATGACCCATCAAGTGAATAATTTAATTTTAAAAAAGGTTTTTAAGAAGTGCTCAGGAGTTCGAACTTTTGATCTCCTTCTTTGATACCATGTGAAATATGTAATGTTATTTGGCAAGATCCACCACTTCTTATTGAGTAAGAGGAGAAGAACTTAACATAATACAATACAAGACAAGGAAAAGGAAGTTGAAAAAGATCACAAAATACGCTTTTATAATTAAGTTATGATAATAACACTTCTATAAATAATCTTTGACATAAAAAAGAACATAACTATATTATAGAAAGGAATAACTATATTATAGAAAAGAAATATGGACAAAAACATGAAAGAGATCTCCAATAGATTTTGTCTGTTTGGATTGTTATTTTTCATCTATATCTGTATCTTTTTTAAAATGATATGTGTAAATATATCCGATTTGCATTAAATTTTATCTATATTTGTTCTATTTGATCTTTTGATGAGAACTGTCAACTTTTTTTTTATCTATGTCTATTTCTTGATAATTAATTTATTAGAAAAAAGTTTAAAAAGTATCTGTATCTGTCGAAAAAAAGCCAAAACAAACAGACCCAAGTGTCCCCTATCTCCAAATCACCACTGACGAGTTCTCAATAATTCTCTCGTCACAATTATCAACATGTACCGTTTCGGTTTTGATATAAAAGTGGATTCAAAGATGGTAGTTTGGCTTGGCTTCGTCTCGAACCCAAAGAAATATGTAAAAAGAAAATCTAAACTAATCTGCTCCTACAAACTGGAAAGAAGTTGCTGGAAATTATTGAGAAAGTAGACAGATTACAAAGAGAAGGCTTTCCATTTTTCTTTCGTTTTTTAAATTTTTATTTACTAATGATTGGATTTGAACGTTTACCATCTGTAAGAAGATAATGTTCATATTAACTAAATTATAAGATCTTATCCCCAAAAAAGAAGATTTAGTTCGAACATTCGCCTTGAAATAATCTACCCTATAGACCATAAACTTTTATTTCGATAAGAACTCATGTATTGGTGTGATGATAAAATAGAAAAATTATTTTTGGCAACACCATCCATTAAGGGTGTACCATATAAGCAAGTAGGGCAGCATTCGTTCCTATATACTTTTTTGATACACTCTCTGTAATGCCCTAACCTTAGGATCATTTACAACCCATCACGTGTTCATATAAAATATGGACATACAAAGGTTCTAAACCTACAATTCCATCATAAACATAACAAATAACTCAAATCACTCATAACTTAATGACTCCAAATAGCATTCAATTACTCGCATAGAATCAGAGATGATTACTTTAGATACTATCTTACAACCCATAGATTCATCTAATAGATGATTAAAGAGTTCTACATTACTAGTACCAGAATATTTGTACATTTAGAATAATGTTACTAACAATTCTTACTCAAATCAACTACATATAAGCTATTACATGTCTCCTACTTATAAGCTATTACATATCTCCTACTCCTCATCTGGAAGTCTTCACAGCTAGCGTCATTCTCATACCTACTATCTAATTGTGATTATCAATATATCAATATAGATGTTTAATATCTATACCTGAAAAAGATAAGGGATGAGATAAAACCCAGTATGGTATATCAACAAACACATGCGTGTGTGCAAATAATAACAAAACTAACATGCATCATTCATATGAATGAAACAAATAACCATTTGATTATCTTTATCCTTTAGCCCAGCACTCAACAAAGGATAACTTAGTATCCAAAACATGTGTAGGTATTACATACAACATATATATATTATATATATATTGTTTATTGGGTACTCTCCAATAACCACAACATCGATACAACCTAGATTTAACTAGATCATTTCCATATGCAACTTTAATCCTGGATAACATCACATATGGATCATCGGATTGCCGCGATAATAACATAGACACTCTATATCTATTACCAGCAATCACGCACAAGCAATATACTTATCATTAATGTCCATTAGTTCTTAAGTTAGTTTTAATTTCTATCCTAAACAAAAATAAGCACAAACATAGTATACGCGTACTTGGATAGTTAGTTTAACTTAGTCCAATTGATAAAAAACTCTAACCTAAATTTACAATATACAAAGGTATCATTTTTATTTCTTCTTATTCCCAAAATAACATTCTCTAGGCTCCTCTCTCTTATCCTAATGTTAAAATAGTATTCATATAATATATTTACAACATATATGTGTTAATAATTTAAATTGTAATAAGAAAATAATGAAAAATAGTAATTAATTGATTTTAATAAGGTCTCTAATTTTAGAGTAATAATAAACCTTAAAGAAGTCAATTGAACAAGTTTTAAGTGTTTTTGCGAATGATAAATTAAGTTTTGGAAAAACTATGTTGTACACAAGCTTCAACACAAGCTGTGTACAAGGCTGTGCTGAAACTCATTATATACAGCCATTCTACATGGACTGTGCAGGAAGGTCGTGCAAAAGACAAAAAGTGGGTAGAAAGCATTTTCAAAATACGTGACCTTCTACACAAGCCGTGTACTAGGTCATGAAGGATAAAAAAATAGGGTTTTTTTTCATGCAATTTTTACAAAACACTGATTTTCTCTATTCTCAACATTAAAAACACAACTAATTATCCAATCCAACTCTCCTTGAAAACCCAAACACCCATCATAACAGAACTTGCATAAAGATGAATCTTGAATGTAGAAATCATGATACCTTATAAAGAATCCATCACTTATTTTGTATTTTAACTTTCTAAATCTTTCTTTATTAAAGATTCCTCAAAAATTCTCTAAAGAATTCATTGTTTTCCTATCAAATCTCGATGTCAATGCTAAAGAGCTATAACCCTTTATCTAAATGTTTTTTCTTTTTTTGTCTAGAAAATATAGAAAAGAAAAGAAATTTCACTTATCGTACTTTCTTATTAATAGCTTTTGAGAATTTTCAAAGGGTTGTTGGAGGAGAGAGAGAAGATGTCTGCAAGGACTTATGGGAAAGAAGAAGGAGAAAGGAAAAGGCAGAAGGAAAAAGTGGTTACAATTCAATCTTATATTTGTAACTGTCAATATTTTAAAAGATTTAAAGATGGGCAATGTGCTCTTGTTTTAAAAATGAAAATTACCAACTCGTCTCTTGAAATAATTAATATATATTTATTGCTATTTTTCATATTATTTGATGTTTCACTCTCAATGAGAGGCATTATCAAAGAGAGGTGGTTCAAGGACCATCCACCTATCCCTCTATGTGATGATTTATTTATTGATCCTTCGTGTATCTTAAGTACCTAAAATCAATCTCGCATTACTTTGCACTTTACGATGTCATGAATTGCCATCCAATACAAAAGCATAACTTCTTCATGGACCCTATGTAATCATTAATCACAAATCCCGATTTTTAGAATCAAACAAAAGGAGAGAATGAATTAATAGTAGATATCCAAATTCTGATTTTCCCCTTGGAAAATAGTGGGGCTTTAGCAGGAAACGTGGGATGTGTTGGTTTGGTGTCGTGCATCTCACTACCCGAGAGATCTTAATGGTGTAAAAGCCTTCTCTAATACTCATTAGAACCATGAAAACTTGCAAAACAATTGTTGCATTTCACAAGTTGTAATCAAAATAGGAGATAGTGGACACTAAGCTTTTAAAGGAAAGGACATGTTGATTTCCCAAATTTACTGTAATTCTCCATGTAAAAGTCTTGTATCGTGTGATGCAATGTCAATTTTGATAATTTTTTTGTATGCCGTGATTTAGACTTTTGTTGAAATCAAAGAAACACATAAAAACATTATTAAAAAAACCACGGAAAATCCTAAAATTAGGAGATAAAAAAACTTGGGTGATATTGCAATTAGGCCCAATGTTTTTTTTCTTTTTGATGATGGAAGGCATGACCGTATTAGGATTGATTATCTTTGGACATATGAACTATCTTATAAGACTCATACACCATATATGAATAGCTTGCGCTATATAGATATCTTAAGAAATGTTCATCATACTGGGTTTAAAACTAAGACATCTTGGATATTATGATGATGTATTTTAAACCTTAACAACTAGACCAAACCATTAAGGATAAGCCCAATGTTTTATTAGCATTATACAAGGTTTTCTCTACTAATCATGTAGAGCAACAAACTCTTCCATGCTCTTCAAATACACTGTAATAATATATTTATAGGGTAAAGGCTTACTTTTATTTTGGCCAGTTATAATGCCTACGTAATGACCCAGTATAGGTTAGTAACCTGGATTGCAAATGGTGCCAAGTATAGAAAGCAAAAGATTGTTAAATACGCATTAATTAACTGTCTCATGACAACTTGCCTCATTAAATGACTCTTGGTTTGGTTGGTTCAACCAGTCTGAAGTGGACCTGTTTAAATTAGAATTCACCCCTTTTAAGTTTTGACCCATGAACAATTCTTGCGTATATCATGTCCCTTTGCCATGCTGAAAACTAAATTGTTTACTCAAAGTGCTTAACAATTTATAAGTATCAAACTTTTGTATGTGGAAAATTATGAACCTGTATGTTTTTTAGGCCAATTACAATGAGGAAGGCGAACTTGAAACATTTTATACGAGAGTCCAAGGGAGATGTCATCATTAGACTACAAAACCATTGACTATAAACCTATACTTGAGATGTGAAGTTAAAAGTAAAAAGAGA
Organism: Combretum micranthum; assembly: GCA_024138025.1. NCBI lineage: Eukaryota > Viridiplantae > Streptophyta > Magnoliopsida > Myrtales > Combretaceae > Combretum > Combretum micranthum. Next base: position 175,123 of record JAMXBD010001858.1, on the reverse strand, counting down.
GGATGAGACATCTAGTTCTTGATTTTGCATCCACGAATATAAATGACAGATATATATATATATATATATATTAAATTTACCCTTGACTATTTATAATATTGGTTATTAACTCCTAATAACCTTTTAACTATCTCACTATATTAAGACACAATTAATGATTAAATTGATTTCTGATTAATATGCTAATACATTTCTGTTGTCCCCAAAGATATACCGGCAAAGCCAATTGGAATTGGGCCAAATCAAAGTTAGGCATGCAAAACAAACTCAAGTCTGTGGGCACAAGATTGTCTAGTGTAGTCACTTTGTTAGTCCAATGAGCAAGATATAGTTGATAATAGTAGAGCGCGGGCTATGTGTTAGTGAATAATCTATTTATGGTACTCCTTGTGGTATTCATAGAGAGATAACCATGGGTAGCTGAAATAAATGGAGATCCACCATTATAAAGATTATAGCATGCATGGTATTTATTGGGAGGATAGATGTCTAAGTCATTATGTCATATTCCGATATTCTCAGGAGTGAAGTTGATAAGTCTAGCTTTGGTTAATCCAAATGAATGGAATGCCGAGTAGATTGGTTGTATTCGAGTAGATTTAGGGTTCGATGGATTTACTCGGTCTTGTGATTGTTTTCTATGTCCAAAGTAGATGTTGATACATAGATAACTAAGTCGATATATATCCTTTTACGAAATTTGCCCATCAACGATTTCTTTAATCCATTTGTGGATGACATCATAAATCCTTGTGAAACATCAAAGGGATTGCCAAGCAATCAACGACTCTGGTAAGCTTGAGGTGTGGAGTTTTTCTTTTATCATTTTTTATTTAACCTTTTTGCCCAGCAGTTACCTAGGTGCACAGTTTTCATTTCACTTGTTTGCCAGCGGCCTTTTCAGGCAACTATAATTTGCAGAAACTCTAAGTGGGTTGATGGTTGATATTGTTGAAATGAAAATTGTGTTGAGATTAAAAACCAGGGGAATAAACCACTTCAATTCGGAAGATCCTAAACCAAAATTTTCAAAGCAAAATGTGGCATTCTCATGGCGATCAAAATAAATATGAGAATAATGAGAGGAATTTAAATGTTACTAGTAAATGCTGCATTTACATTAGGAGTGTTTAAAAAATGACAAATAAATAACTAAATAGATAAATTCTATATAAGATTATTTTAGAAATACGGTTTTCCTTTGTACTTTAGTCGCTATTGAAGGATATTTAATTTTAATATACATTTTAATTTTCTAGATTTTTGGATTTTTTTTTTCAAATAAGGAAATTTCTTTGAGTCATCTTCTCTATCAGCTGAACTATCCTGACCATTCATTGTGCATCATCCTCATTTTACTAAATGACTTGGTTTGTCAATTAAAAAGAGGGAAAGGTATTATAACGTCTTGTCCAATCCCCAATAATTTGTTTGATTTCGAAAAGCTTTAATATGAGTAATGATATTATTGATTGTGAATAGGGAATATTTGCTAAAATGAAAAGATGTTCCTTTGTATGGATATTTTACAATATAATATAGAATAGAAGACTAGATTTGTGTTTAATATAATATTGATATTTTTTTCTAACCAATTAAAACAATAATACTATATTTTGAACTTACTCTAATATTGATTTCCCCCTATATAATTATCACTAAAATATTATTTTTAGAGAATATTAAAAACTAAACAGTACAGTCTGAAACAAAGACCAGATAAAATTAGAAGCTGTCGATTTTTTAATACATTACATTTAAGTATCTAAAACCAATTTCTCATTATTTTGCATTGTACAATGCTGTAGTTGGTCATCCAATACTGAAGCAGAGCTTCTTTAGATGGACACTATATAATCATTAATCACAAATCCCAATTTTTAGAATCAAACAAAAGGAGAGGATGAATTAATAGTGGATATCCAAATTGTGATTTCCCCCTTGGGAAATGGTGGGGCTTTAGCAGGAAACCTGGGATGTGTTGGTTTGGTGTCATGCATCTCACTACCCGAGAGATCTTAATGGACTAAAAGCCTTCTCTAATACTCATTAAAACAATGAAAACTTGCAATACAATTGTTGCATTTCACAGGTTTTAACCAAACGAGGAGATAGTGGACATCAAGCTTTCACAGGAAAGGAATGTTTGTGGTTCTCCATGTAAAAGTCTTGTATCGTGCCGTGTTATGTGAATTTTGATAATTTTTTCATATGCCATGATTTAGATTTTGGTTGATATCAATGAAACACATAAAAAACATTATTAAAACAAACCACGGAAAAGTGAATGTTGATCCAAGATTTTAAGGGGAAAAATCCTAAAATTGAGAGATAAAAACTTTTGTGAGATTGCAGAAAGGCCCAATTTTGTAATAACATTATACAAGGTTTTCTTTAATAATCATGTGGAGCAGCTACTACAAACTCTTTCTTGCTCTTCAAACACACTGTAATAACATATTTTTATAGGGTCAAAAGCTTACTTTTGTTTTGGCCAATTATAATGCCTAATGACCCAGTATAGGTTAGTAACCTAGGTTGCAAGTAATGCAAAAAATAGAAAGCAAAAGATTGTTAAATACATATCAAATTATTGTCTCATGACTAGGGGTGTGCAAAAAAACCAATGAAACTGAAAAATTGAACCAAAATCGTAAAACTAATCCAAAAAATATGGTTAACCAATCCGTTGGTTTCGGTTTAGGATTACGGTTTTTACTTTTTTCGATTTTTGGTTTCAGTTTCGCTTTATAACTAAAAAAAAAACCAATGGTTAACAGTTAACCGTTTCAATATTTATAAATATATTGTATATAATTTACACATACAAATAATTATTTTTTAATATATATATATATATACACATATGATTTACATATACATATAATTTACCTATGTTAATATTCCTTAGATTTCGATTAAAATAATATTATCCTATATTTGATGGAGTTAATATGGTAATTGATTTAGTTTGATTTTATTGATAATGATACATCCAAAAGTTTGTTTACCTTCTTTTCCTTAATTTCATTTTCTTTTTTTTTTTTCAACTCTAGTAATATATATAATAATTTAAAGAAAAACTCTATGAGAAAGACTAAAAAATAAGGTTTTTTGAAATTATCAATTTGATTTGTTAAAATCATTACATTAAATGGTTGAAAACCGAAAACCGAATAAATTAATCGAATAAAACATTTAACCATTAAGGCGGTTGACCGTTTATAATGGACCGGCTAAGGATTGAAATATTTAAAAACTGATCATTACGGTTAGGTTCAAAAAATAAGACCATGAACCAGTTAACCGATCCGTGAACACCCCTACTCATGACAATTTGCCCCGTTAAATAACTCTTGGTTTGGGTGGTTGAACCAGTCGGAAGTGGACCGGTTTAAATTGGATTTCATCCCTTTTAAGTTTTGGCCTATTGAAAAATGATAATTCTTGCCTATATTATGTCCTTTTGCCCATGCTTAAATCTAAATTGTCGGCTCAAAGTGCTTCCGTATGTGGAAATTATGAAACTCTATCTGAGATGCAGCTTTCTTCAAGAAAAAAGTTAAATGTAAAAATAGAGGGTGGGACATCTAGTTCTCGATTTGGGATTCTTGAATATAATAAATTACATTGTGTTGGCAATATACAATACATATACTTATATTTAAATTGAATTTACCGTAGACTATATAAAAAATTGGTTATTAATTACTCCCATTAGTCTTTTAAATATCTCACTGTAATGCGATACTAGTTAAGACTCAACTGATTCTCTAATTAATAAGCTATATTTCTAATGAATTGCTGATACATTTTTGTTGATTCTAGAGATATACCGGTAAAGTCAATAGGATTTGGGCAATTTCAACCAAGGCATACAAGCACAAACACAACACCAAGGTTGTCTAGTGTTATTATTCTGACAGTAAAGTTAGTGAGGCATGGAGGATAATAGCAAGTGTGGGTTATGTGCTACCTAATAATCCATTGGTGGTATTCCTTGTGGTACTTAAAGAGAAAAAAATCATGAGGAGTTGAAATATGTGGAGATGCATTGCAGAGATTATGGGGTATGTGGTATTTATTGGGAGAATGAATGTTGAGTCACTAAGTCATCTTTCGATATTCTTAGGACAGGAGTTGATAAGTCTAGCTCTGGTCAAGCCCAGTGGGTGGAATGTTAAGAAGATTGATTCTATTCAGCAAATCTAAGGATTCAATAGGTTTGCTCGGTCTCATGTCGTATTCTATGTCCAAAGAGATGTTGGTATATAGATAGCCGAGTCTATATATATCCTAAACAGGTTGGATTGATTTGAGAAGTTAGCAAAATTTGTACATCAACAATTTCTTTAATCCATTTGTAGATGATATGATAAATCCTTGTGAAATTAAACATCAAAGAGATTGTCTAGCAATCAACGACTCTAGTGAGCTTGAGGTGTAGAGTTTTTCTTTTAACACTTTTTATTTAATCTTTTTCCCCCACAAGGAAAGAGTGTGGCTGTAGTAGGGGTGTGCAAAAAAACCGATGAAACCGAGAAACCGAACCGAAACCGTAAAACCAATCCGAAAAAACCAGTCATCTGCATTCACAATTTTCATTTCACTTGTTTGCCAGCAGCTTTTTCAGGTTACTAAAATTTGGAGAAACTCTGGGTGGCTTGATGGTTGATTTTGTTGAAATGAAAATTGTGTTGAGATTAAAAACCAGAGGTATAAACCACTTGAATTTGGAAGATCCTAAACCATTTTTCAAAGCAAAAACGTGGCATTCTCATGGCGGTCAAAATAAATATGAGAATAATGAGAGGAATTTAAATGTTACTAGTAAATGCTGCATTTACATTAAGAGTATTAAAAAATGATAAATAAATAATTAGATAAATAAATTCTATATAAGATTATTTAAAAAATACAGTCTTTCGTGGTACTTTAGTCACTTTTGAAGGATATTTAATTTTGATACACTCTCTAATTTTCTATATTTTTGGATTTTTTTTCAAATAAAGAGATTTCCTTCTAGATACCAGAACAGTAAGTATATATCATGATCTATATTACTTAGAAGTACATCGATAAATTTATATGAATAGATCAATTAATCATGTACTGAAAACCAAATTTTAATTGGTTACACAAGGATTTTCAGTCCTTTGCTCTAACCAGCTGAGCTACCTGAACCACTTTCCTAAAGTATCATCCTCATTTTACTCAATGACTTGGTTTGTCAATTAGAAAAAGGAAAAGGTATTACAAAGTGTTCTTCAATCCCCATAATTTCTTTGATTTTCAAAATTCTCAATATGAGTAATGATATTATTGGTTGTAAATAGCGACTTTTTGCTAAAATGAAAAGGTATTCTTTTTTTTTTTTAGATGTATTTTAAATATAGCATAGAAGACCATATTTGTGTTACTTGGAAAAAGAAATATCCATTTAGATACCTTTATAAAACATAACCCATTTAGAATATAAAAAAAAAGTCCAATTATAATTATATACAATAGATATAGACAATAGCTATATTGAGGAATAATATAAAATGTAATGTATGCAAAACATAAACACTTTTAGCATCAACTTTAACCTACCTCAAAACTTTGGACAGAAATTATCATTTTATCCTTCCTATATGTAAAAGATTCATATCTAGAGCACATTAATTTTTAAATATGGGAATCGTATCATCAATTTAACATTAAACAACAGACGCACATATGTATCTATTTCTGAATTATTATTCTATTGATAAGGAAATGGACATGGCACAAGTTGAAGTATACCTATGACACCCTTTTCAAAAATTGTTCATCTTCTGTAGTCATTTATTGAAACAGGGTATGAATCAGCAATTGATTTCATTTGAACTACTACAATGATACTATAGAATGCGACGTAAAATGATGGTCGTTGGCTGGACATTGTGGTCGGCCCGAAAGCTTGCTTCTTTTTATGTAAGAACAGAAAAATATCGAAATCAACAAGATCATCTTTTAAATAATCGAGTCATCCAAGAAGCTTTACACGGTAATGCTATGCTCTCGTGATTAGGGATGCAACCGGGGCGGGTCATTATAGGGTACCCGCCCCGCCCAAACCGTTAAAAACCCTATAGGGTCACGGACGGGTTTGGAAAATTACTTGCTGACCCTATAGGGTTTCGGGGCGGGTTCGGGTCACAAAAAAAACCCGATGGGTAATCCGAACCCGTCATAATATAAATAATTAAAAAATTAAATTTGAAATTTAAAATTCACAATTATGTAATATTTTTCTTCATGGACTTCTATTCAGATAGATTTTTGAAAACGATGCATCCACTATGATTCCTTGTGTTTGTTTTCCGTAGCACATGGAATACGAAAAGATGCAAAATCAACTTTTCCTGATAAGTTTGTATCTATAGACGTGCAGTTTCCCTATTTTCTCTCATGGATTCATCGCATTTTCTCGTAGGTTCCACATTTTAATATCTTTTTTCCGCACTATATTCTCAATAACCGATTCCTCCAATTTCCTGAAATGTATAATTAGATGGGTTGTTCAATTCAAAATTATTTGTATTTCGATCTATTTGTGTGCTAGCTTTTTTTTTCCTCGTAATTTTCACTTGGTTACTGAACCAGAGTTTAAAGTAATTTAAAAATTTATTTTATTTGATTTCGTAACAAGTTTATCAGTTAAAACATCTTTCTTTGGGTTCACTAAACTAAGTAATTGATTAATAGTGCTCAGTGATGATCGTATTTGCTTTAACCACACCGAAGAGTGACGAGAGAGATATTCGGCATCGATCATCGGGTTAGAGGAAGCGTCGTTTTACTGGAAGTGTTTCGGTGGTGCGTGATGACTCTATTCACTGTTTGGAGATTAGACGAGCACGCTGTCAGGCACTGAAAGTGGGAATTTTTAAGTTAAATTTTGATAGAATGCTATAAGCATTATTCAAACTATTAGGTCTTTTTTTTTTCCTGTTTTACATTTATAGTTGTTGATAAATGTATCAAAATTTTCATCTAAATTTTGAAATTTATAATCTTATACCAAATATGATTTTGATTCACAAAAAATTATTAATCATTAGAAATATATTGTGACAAATATTTATCTGTAACTTGTTGAAATGTGAGGTAGATAATAAATCTAAATAGTTGAGTATAGAAAATTAAGCGGGTCGCGGGGCGGGGCGGGTCAAGATCAAAACCCTATAGGGGCGGGTTTGGGAATTGAATAAAAAACCTTGTAGGGTCACGGGACGGGTTTGGAAAACCCTTTTGGGAAGCGGGGCGGGTTCGGGTTTTATATGACCCGTCCCAAACCCGCCCCGGTTGCATCCCTACTAGTGATGATAAAATATAGAATATTATGACATGTTTGCTATATCCCATTATACATGGTCGTGCAATGTAAGGGTTTGTTTAGATTGCCTGATTTTTATTTGTATTTAATCTTATATCTAATTTGTATATATATCTTATTTGTATTCGATTTGTTTGATCTGCTTATGAGTAAAAAAATCTGTATTTTTTTGTATCTGTTTCTTGACAAGCATTTATTTGAAAATGATAAAAATTAGATGTCAAAACGAACAAAAAAAGATTAAAAGAAACGCAGCCTAATACATTTTCAAATGAAAATATGGCAATGTTAATGGAAAAAAAAAATTAAAATTGATGAAACAATCTTTAAAATTTTGTAAAAGATAAAAGACTAGACATTAAAAACATATGGATTAATATATTACGATTAGTATCATAATCATTTAATTTTTTTTTTTCCAAATATTATATTTGTTATATAATACTCTTGTGACTTATAGACAAAGATTTTGATGGAGACTCATCACGTGGACTAATAAAAGAATTCCACTTCATAACTTTCTAACCTCTTAGATGATACCATATTTAGGGATGTAACCGGTTCGGATTTTGGACGGATTATAAGAATCTGAAAACCAACCCGTTACCATGTACGATCTACTAAACCCGATTCTATAACCCTATAGGTTTTTCATACTATATCCAAACCTATCTTGTAGGGTTTGATATAGAACTCGGAATTCAATTCTATAACCCTATAGCCCTATTTTTTTCCAACCTATTTTCAAATTTTAATAATAAATTTAAGAGAAATTGGTACTTTTGATAAACGTTTTCTATACATTCAAAAATAAAATGATACATGTGGAATAGATAGAATATGTGGTAGATTATATTCATGATTCAATATTTAAACACATAAATATATTACTTATGAGATATAGACAATAACATAACATTTTAAGAACATAGTTCAACTAAATCTCCTGTTGGAGTTAAAATATAATAGACATCGAACAATATTAAAGCAAACATGACTTCAAAAATTTTAATGGGAAGTTATAAAATCCTTAATTAGTCTAGTAAGCATAAAAGAAAAAACATCTCTATGAGATAGAAAAGATGATAACTTTTGTATGTCTCATTTTTTTCTCTTTGTCTTTTGGTAATGTTTTTATTTATTCATTTTTAAATCACAGCATCCGGTTGTTAATAACCTTATAGGGTTTTTACTATATATCCAAACCTAATCCTAAAACCCTATAAGAATTTTACATAATCGGACAGGTCGAGAAGCTTCTAATGGCCTTCCAGTTACATCCCTAGCCATATGCAGATTTTATAGGAAATCTTTCTCCTATGTAATTGTCCATCCATTTTCAAGCACAGCGGATCAAAATTTCCCCCGCATATCAACATGACTAAGCATCAAATACATGGGAGTTGAAGATATGCAATACCTACCGCAGACATGATAATGTGCCCAAAGGGAAAAAAAAAAAAAAAAACCTTCAATATTTTTATTTCCCAATCTTTTTTTTTTTAAACTAATAGAGATGATGTATATTCCACATGTTGGAAACCATCGGTCAAAAATCGACAAGAAACAAGGAATATGAAACATCCTATAGAATTCAAAAAGTTGAAAATACATAATAACTAAAGCATATATTTTATTCACAAATTTTCCTGAGAAGCAGTAGTGGTGTTGTATAAAATGACATGAAAAACAAGACAAAAGAGCAAAAAGTAAGGAAAGCAATATATATGAATCTAATGAGCGGTCTAGTCTTCTTTCTTCTTATTTTTTGTTACCTGTTTTGTTACATTGCTTAGATGGTTTCACATATCCCATGTTTTGTCATTTTCATCGCTTTAATCATCATCATTCATGTTCATCACTTACACTAGTGGAGCTTGTGGATGAGAAGTATATGTCTAACAGTTTGCTTTATATAAAGGGTATTTTAGAATGCTTATTAAGAGCATTTAAAGGATCCATTTCATGATCTTTATTATTAACGATATATTTTCGTAATAGGCATTTGCAAATACACTCGGTTAATTTTTTATTCATAAAAACATAAAAGCAAATAAAAAATACACTTTTTAAATGATTGATTAATAAGGTAGGATCTTGAACTTTCAAAATATGTTTTTATCTTTCCACAACTTTTAAGAATATGTGTCTATATAGGATTGCAACCGGAACGGATTTGGGATGTATCATACAAGACTTGAACCTCACTACTTCACCATAGGGCCTCCTAAACCTAACCCTGAACCATATAGAGTTTTTGTCTTTATACCTAAATCCCCTATAGGATATTGGGTCAACCTACTCTACCATGTTGACTCAAAAGAATTTAAATATATAATCAAAACCAAAAAACAATCTAACCCTAAAAATAAATAATGAAATCCAAGTCAATCTGTAAAAAATAAAGAAGAATATCTCTAAATTGTGGAATCCAGCATAAAACAGGCCAAAAATGTGAAACGGAATCAAATGGAAGAAACCTTAGCAGAGAACATCGGAGGAAAAGTAAAGTTATATTTCACTTGCGTAAAGAATATAAGAAGAAAGTTAGTTACTGTAGCTATTATAAGGGTATTTATATGCTCAAGCTAAACCACTGAAATATCATGTTGTGTTATATCTATACAAACCAATAAAAGAAACCAATAGATACTATAGATGTGTCCACATGTAAACTAACATATAATATTCACATCTCCCCCTTAAGGTAGAGTCTCTCGAAGACCCATCTCGAGCAAAAAGAACTTTAATTGTGCTTTTGGAATAGACTTGGTTAATACATTTTCCAGTTGATGCCTAGAAGAGATGTGTTGTGTGTAGAAAACTAGATTGAATATGGTTTCAAATAAAATGGATATCAATATCAATATACTTTATACGACCATGCATACATAGATTGGCTGCAATAAGTTAAGCAAAATGATTATTGCAACACAAAGTCACTGGCAAATCAACAAAGACATTTAAATCACATAGCACATAAGATATCTAAAGAATTTCTTTAATTGAGGCTACCATGTCACGATAGTCAACCCCAGCTGTAGAAGTAGACATAGTTGGTTGTTTCTTATTTTTCCAAGAGATCAAGGCATCAACAAGAAAAATACAATAACCACTCAAAGATTTTCTATCCAAAGAATAAGAACCCCAATCAACATCACTATAAGCCAACAATTGCAATGAATTACCAAAATGATAGAATAGACCAAGAGAAGAGGATCCTTTCATATACATAACACTTGAAACAAAACTATCAAAGTGTAGTCCGACGACATACATGACAAGTTTTGAGAAAGAACATGGGCAGCATAACTAGTATTTAGATGTGTAAGGGTTAAGTAGAGCAATTTACCAACCACACACCTATAAAATAAAGGAGAAGATAAAGCCTCACCATCTATATTTTTAAGATGCAATTTGGGTGATAATGGATAAGAATATGGGTTTGCTTCTGCCATCCTGCATCCATCAAGATGTTTACAATAAATTTCCTTTGAGAAATCAGAAGACTAGCTTCAGTACGACACAATTTGAGGTGAAAGAAAAAAGAGCTGGACCTAGATCCTTGATTGTAAATGCAACATCTAAACTAAACTTAAGCTCTATAATTAGATGCTCAGATGTCCCTATCAATAAAAGATCATCAACATATAACAAAGCAACAAGAAAGTCAGAACCTGTCCATTTAGTGAATAATGAATTGTCATTTTTTGATTGAGAAAACCATGAGAAACAAGAAACTTAGAAATTTCTAAGTTCCATTGATGAGATGCCTACTTTAAACCATAAAGGAAGCACTTGATCTTACAGACTTTACCATTCCGTGCTTTATCATAACCCTTAGGAGGAATCATATAAATGTCCTCATCAAGAAAACCATGCAAAAAAACATTATTAACATCAAATTGATAAACGATCCATAGTAACTACAATATGGATAGTTCTTAATTTTACAACTAATGAAAAGGTCTCATGAAAATCGATTACCTCAAGCCACCAACCTAACGTTATATCTTTCAACACTTCCATCTGATCTAAACTTCACTTTATACACCCATTTAGACCCAATAGGTTTCTTTCCTTTAGGAAGATCAGTAAGCTCTCAAGTTTAATTGTTTTCTAACGCATCAAGTTCATTTTGCATGGTCATTCTCCATTCTTCATGCTTAGAAGCCTCAGAAAAGGAGTTTGGCTCTTGAACCATCAACACATTAGCAAAGGATAATACAAAGTCAAAAGGAAAATTTGTGAATAAAGTAGATGTAAAGAAAGAATAAGGATATGCATCAGCTGAGTGTTTAGGAGAAATGTGTAAATTAGCACTAGTAGTGATATCATGCACATAGTTATTAAGCCAAGTAGAATTTGTGTTTACTTTAGTTAACCTAAAGGTTTATCATTGTTTTATGGATAAGAAGGAATAGTAGGAGCAGAATCAAGATTCATATGTGATATAACAACAAAATTTGGATCATCTCCAAAAGCAATAAATTGAGGTAGCTCTTATTTAAGCTGTCTAGTTATAACCCCATTAGGATTATCATGGAAAGGAAATATATTTTCACGAAAAAGAGCATCTCCACTCATTAAAATAGTTCTTGAATTTATATCAGATGAAAACGTTTTTGTCCATGATTATAACCTAAGAAAACATACTGAATTCCTCTTGAATCAAATTTATCTCGATGAAAAGAATGTCTCATAGCATAACAAAGACACCCTATAACACGTAAAGAAGAGAAATATGGTATTTGTCCAAATAACATCCCAAAAGGTGATTTACCATGAAGATTAGACAAAGGCATTTTATTAATAAGGAAAGTAGCACTAAGAACACACTTACTCCAAAATTCTTTAGGAAAATTTGCTTGTAAATGTAAAGCTCTTAAAGTATCAAGCAAATGCCTATGTTTCCTCTCTACCTGACCATTTTGTTATGGTGTATAAGTCATGTTTCATTAATGAATGATCCCAAAGGATTCAAACAAACTCTTACACTATGTAGAAACAAACTCTATCCCATCATCTATCCAAACAAACTTTAAGACAACTTAATCATGATTTTGAACATAACGAAAAAATTTATCCAAGACACTAGGTACTTGAAACTACTAATTTAATGTATAAGTTTAAGTACATCTTATGATCATCTAAACCAGTGAGAAAATAACTAGCCCCAATGATAGAAAAAACATGATAAAAATGATGAAGCTTAGCTTCATGACAAACAAAACACAAGAAATCCTCAGCTTAAGATGTTTATATAACTCCATTTGTCTCATTTTGTATAAAGGTACATGACCAAGACGTCTATGAAGCAAAAGAACATCACTAAACTTATTACAAATGGAACTTTTATAAGAAGATTTTACTTGAAAATGACTAAATAGAGTTGAGACATTCTATATGACTTGATACTTCAACAAATATAAGCCTTGAATTGCTTGTGCAATAGCTATAATATCACTAGAATTTGGGTCCTAAAAAGATCATTTGGTAAGATCAAATATCATACCAAATTATGATCATGCAAAAGCTTATTTACTGACAACAAATTGTGTTTAAAAGAGGGTGCAAGAAGAACATGATGTAAGGTTTTGTATGTGTTTAACATGATAGACCCTGTTGTATCAACAGGTATTGTTGTACCATCTGGTAATTTGATGAACATCATTGAGGTAATTTCTATGTATTGAACAAAATGGAAGAGAATGAGATTATGCGATCAGTTGCTCCTGTGTCGACTATCCGATAAGTTAAACAATTATCCAAAGAATTTAAGCATAGGGTAGGACAAGTACCTACAAACTCCACATGATTTGTAGTTGCTTTAGTTTGTGGGTCCTCTTTTGCTTTCATCATTTACATCAATTGATCACAAAAAGCCTGCTGAAATCCTTTTGAACAAGAAACTCCTAGTGCTGTTAGGATAATTTATAGTATTGTGCTCAATAAGAGTATCTATTACACAAGTCTTCTTAGTTGAATAACAATTCGACACTGAAGAATAAGGAAAAGACTTGTTCCTTTCAACTCTTTTTCCTTTAAACCAATCAAGATATCAAATAATCTGAAAACAATTATCCACTGTATGTCCTTCACTTTTGCAATATTTACAAACACTCCATGAAATACTCTTGATTCTTTTATGATCACTAACATTCTTTGAGCCTAAATTTGATTTCATGGAAGCAAAAGTTGCCATTTCACTATCTTCATTCAAGAAAAGAATACCTTGTCTTTGTTTTTCAACTTGTTGCACTAAATAAAATGCTTGATTTATTGTTGGTAGAGGTTCCATTGACAAAACATGATTTCTCACTCTCATACACTTCTTAAATCCAATAAAAATTGCATTAAACGGTTTTGCGATTCATATTTAAACAATTGAGTCTTCAAATCACAATTACAATATTCTAATCTTCCGCAATTACAACTAGGCACAACATTCAATGCATTAAGTTCATCCCAACACTTTTTCAACTAATTATAATACAAACTAAGACTAATTTCCTTGACGAATATTATTAATTTTATGTTGTAATTGAAAAATGAAAGGACCACACGATCATCCGTATTGTTCACAAAGTTCTTTCCAAATATTTGAAGCTGATATTGAGTATATGAAGTTTTGCCAAATCAATCATCATGAGTAACCAACATCTAACCATGTAATCACACCTATTCCATCTAATAAATTCATCTGTGTTTTCATTCAATATAACTCACTTCCATCAACAAACCCTAATTTTAACTTTGCACTAAGACTTAAACAACTTGTTCCACTCCAAGCAAGAAAATTAATTCCATTGAACTTAACACTAGCTAATTCCATGCCAAGATTATCCAAATCAGATAGATACAAATGATCATTTACATTTTGTTCTACAGTAGCTACCTTCATTTCTTGAGCATTCGCATCCATGATTATGTAACAATCAACAAGTTAGATCAGTAAGGAAAGTATACCTGCTCTAATACCATGTGAACTAGCAAAAATAGAGCAAAAATGCGAAATAGATTCAAATGGAAGAAACCCTAACAGAGAACATTGAAGGAAAAGTAAAGTTGTATTTCAGTTGTGTGAAGAATAAAAGAGAAAAGTTAGTTACTATAGCTATTATAAGAGTATTTATATGCTCAAGATAAACCACTAAAATATCCTCCTCTATGTTACATCTATACAAACCAATAGATACTATACATGTGTCCACATGTAAACTAACGTTTAATATTCAATAGTAGGAAAAAAAAATCTCTCTCTTTTTATAAAAAAAAAAAAAATTAACATATTGTTTGTGAAATTTCAACTTGTACACATAACATAACCAAAAGATATATAATGTACTATACATATAATATTAGTTTAAGGTAGAATATATAATCATCATTATGCTTTAAAGTTCATATCACAATTAATATGAGTTGGGAGAGATAGTGATAAAGATTCTCATTCTTTAGGTTTTCATTTGAATTTGAATTGAATATTTATTTAATTATTTTAAATTTTATTATATTATAGCAGGTCAGGTTTTTTATGAGTCAAAACTACGATTCGATGGTCATAAAAAATTTTTCAAATCCAATCTTAAATCTTATAGGATTTTTAATAAGTCAAGGCAGACTGGACATCCTATAACGAACCATCTAGTTGCATCATTGTGTGTATATCGAAGCCTTTTTTAAATCCTCCATTTTTATTGCAGTCATGTCCTTTTAACGACAATTTTTAAGAATCCAGCCATGGTTTGAAATTATATGCGTATATTGTAAAGTTATGAGGCTTGGAATTATTATATAAAATTAGGATTAAAAAATAACCATTGAAAATATAACTTTATAAAGTCGTCGAGAAATGCATTTCATTGAAATTTAAAAAGAAATCATGTGTAATCTACAACTAATTCTTCTAATTAGGTGTTTGTTTAGTTTTTTGGATAGATACAGACACGTTTTTCAATATTATTTCTAGCAAATTGTTTATTAAGAAATAGATATAGATAAAAAAAAAGTTGGCAGTTCTCATGAAAAGATCAAATAGATCAAATATAAATAAAATATTAATACAAACTAGATATATTTACACATATCGTTTCGATACAGATATATATATAGATAAAAAACAGATCATCTAGACAGATCCTTAATCGCAATTCCAATGAAAATTCTTATCATAATAAACTAGAAAAGTAGACCAGATCAATGGATTGCCATTAACTATCTACGTTGAGGATATATATAGATGTGACTAGTTTCATATAATAAATGCCAAACTTATGTCGTGATAAATAAAAAAAATATATGATATTGTCCTTGGAGCATTTCAATTAAAATAACTATAGAAAATAGTATATTAAATATTTTAGTGGTGCGATCACGGTTAAATATAAATCTAGACCGTTAAATAAATGCCTAGATCAATTGGTTAATAAATATGGCAAAACCTTAGCATTTTCCAAAAGTGACATACTATAAGGACAAGTTTTTTATTAGCTTATATGATACCAAAATGCTACTAATATATTTACTAACCGTAAAATGAAGAAAAAATTTTCACATTTGGTATATTCCACTTAAGATGTATAATCTTTTATGTTTCAAATAAAATAATCTTTTCTTCACTTGATGTGTGTAACTAGTTAAGAAAATGGAAAATTTTGTAATATTTAAATGATTTTAACTAGTATGTATGAGTACAGAAGATATGTTTGGATCCATATATTAGTAGATGCAATGTAGATATATTTTTTAAACATATAGAAAAGACGACACACACATATAGTTCAATTTGTGATACATATGTTTTGACTATCTTATATTTTGAAAGATTCAGATAACAATGACAGCATTGTATAAAAAAATACAACATAAGATAGCCTCTTTATCTCATCTTAGCTGTACCCCCTCTTCGTAATAAGATGAGAAAATTAGGGTTTTCTAAGAAAAGTTATGTTTTATCCACTTACAAAATCTTTAGATTTGTCTAGTTGAATGTTAAACTTATCTTACAAATCACTTTAAATTTTATAAATCATGCATTTGTATATAATTAATTTATCAATAATCTTATAATCTAACTGTATTTTCACATATTCTTCAAGTAAGATAAATTAGATTCGAATTTCTCATTTAAAAAATTCAATTTACATAAAATGTTAGTACATTAAAAATTTTATGATCTATGGAAAGGGATGACACCTGCGAATAAGTACCACTGCGACCGCTCCTCCGGAAGGAGAGATATTGATTTCAAATTCACTTGATGATTGAACAACTGAAGCAAGCAAACAAAGTTGTGGACCAATCACGACTCCTTTTTCCAAGGCCCATCTCCCACATGCTTTTGAGATGAAAAAAGCGTACAAAACGCCTATAAAAAATTAAAATAGCCACCCTTTTTATTTATTTATCAATTACCAACATCATCATACTCACTTGTGACTCTTGACCCCGTAAAAACACCACTCCCAAGTGCAGCACAGCTCATTTCTGAAGAAAAAAAAAAAAACAACTACATCATAACATTATCTCGGTATTATATATCATGTGTAATAAATATATGGTAAATAACCATTAATAATTTTTTAATATATAGCCATATAAATAATATTTATATTAAAAATTATCCATCATCCTATCTAAATGTTAAAATATAATTGATTAATGCACATCATCTATACATACACGTGATGGCTTTAGTTTTACCTATTAAATATTTTTACCGGCAACATTGATTTAAAGCTTTTTTTTTTTTTTTTTTTTTTTTTTTTGTTGCCATTGATTTATAGCCTTTTCAAGCCGCAAATTAAGGAAAACCCAAACATCAAAATCCTCCATCTATGTCACTTCTTACTAACTAGTGATAATATTATTCCTATCTTATTTTCCTTCTAGTCATCAACTCTTATCAAATAAATCCGAAACCATAGCATTTGGTATATCAAAAATAGAAAGTTTTTGTATTCAAAAACATGTTTGAGAAAACACAAACATACAACATAAGTTACATTACACAACATCAGCACCATGATCCCGGTATGTTTCAGCAATCCTAGTACAGTCTCAAGCAGCTCCCAAGTTCCTCAAAATCTCATCACAAGCATATACCAAACCCATCTTTGCAATTCACAGACTTATCTCACACTCACATGGTCAAGAACCCTATTTTCCCACACACTTACCATACATGCTGCAGATTGCTTTGCCATCACCATTTCTCTGTATCCAACAACCTTTTCATTCTTCCGAAACCGGCCCGGATCGAAATCACTCTACCTAGTCAACCATAGCTACAAGAAGGTAAAGCTTTATTGGGACTTCACCAGGGCTATCTTCGATGAATGCTCAGCTGAGCCAGAGTCATGCTTCTATATAGCCATGACATGTAATGGAAACATAGAGTTTTTCCTTGGTGATCTTGGAGATGAGTTGATTCGCGATCCGGGTCGATCTTAAACTCATTGGATCATCAGCTTCCTGAGGCAGCAACACTGATCTCGCGGCGAGAGCACGTGTTCGGTTGTAGGAGTTATGCAACTAAGGCTTTCTTCTTGGGGTCTAGACATGAGATTGTCATAGAATGCAATGGTGGTGTGCTTAAGGTCAAAGTGGATGGAGAAACAAGTCTTGTTATAAAAAGATTAGCATGGAAATTCAGAGGGAATGAAAGGATTTTAGTAAACGGGGTTGAAGTGGACTTCTTTTGGGATGTTTTCAATTGGGTTAATGATTTAACTAATGGTAGTGGCCATGGACATGGTGTGTTTGTCTTTCAAGTTGGGGAATGTGGTGTGGTTTGGCCTGAAATGGTTGGTCCTGAGAAGAGATTGATGAGAAAAAGCTTGTCATCTTTAGGGTCGGGTTCCATGCCGCCGGTGTCGTTGTCTTCGTCGTCGCCGTCGAGCTCGAGTGTGCTGCAATGGGCAGAGGAAGTAGTGATGGGAGTAGGAGCTCATGTTCTTCTTCAACAAGGTCTTGTGGAAGTAATGGTGGATTTTCCTTGATGCTGTATGCTTGGAGAAGAGAATAAGGTATTGAAAAATAGGATACAACTAGGTTTTGTTTTCACGAAAAAAATGTTCATTTGATTTGTTTTTTTTTTTTCCATATCTTTCTTTAACATCGAAACTTTGGAATTATCCAATGCTATTGTATCTAATTACATCAGAGCATGTTGTGGTTATTAATAACTTTTAGCTGTTAAGTAATGGTAGAAATTGAAAGTGACAACTGGTAATGGTCGATCATGGTGGTGGTTCATCATCACGAAAATATGATTTGGAGGAAAACAATTTCCTTATCACCCTTTGGGATCTACCATGCTTGCTAGCCACGCCCATAGCTGGCTGCTATAGTTGTCATTTACCACCATTAACGGTTAAAAGTATTTAGTTTCCATGGGGCTTTTGAATTTTTATGATAATAAATGATAATTCTAAAGTTTTGGTTATAAGTTTGGAAAATATTTTCCGTGGAATAAATGCATCGATTAGCCAAAATCTACCTGTTTATGTGAGATAATTACTTAATTTCAACATCTCAAGACAATTATGTATTTCCATATGTGAATATATGGATTTTACTCATCCAACCCGACCTTGATTGCTGCACAGAACATACAATCATTCTAAATCTAAAAATTTAATTCAATGCATTGATTATTTCATTAATCCAAGTTATATTTTCCATTATTGTCTTATTGAATTATATATATTGGACATTATAATTTAAGATAAGTATAATAAACATTAATTCTCTTCATTGTAACCGAAAAGGTTTTATAAAACTTTCTTTGATGGAGTTTAGTGTTGACGCATGACAGGAATGGTACGTTTTTGAAAGCAATGAATTCAAAATTTCAATTTCATTACCAAATTCCTGAAGACTAGCAATAGTTGAATGTTAATCCCAAGTAAACCATGGACTTATATGATAAAATATATTATTTTCATCTGTATCATATCAATATCTAATCTTATCTGTATATTTTATTTGTATCTTATCTTTATATTTTATTTACGAGTAAAAATATCTATTTTTCAATTTCATATATTCTTGATAAATAATTTCATTGAAGCAAATATGAAACAAATGCCAAATCAATGAATTGAATGCACCCTTAGATGAAGCTGCATCTAGATACTAGGTTGTTTGGAAAAAAAAACCGGAATAAATTTAGGTAAAATTCCAATGGATATTAAAATAAATTGGGTAAATGCCACACTTGATATTTAAATATTATCTATTTTTAAAAACTAAATTCTTAATGTTTCAAAGTATAATTTACTATCTCCAAACTTTTCCAAACCATTTATAATACTTGATTTAATTCTGTTTATATATTCAATAGGAAACAGAGAACATTTAGGTAATTAATTGAAAAATAAATAAAGTGCCAAACCAACTTAAATTTTATGTACTAATTGCAACAATAGAATGTTTAGATTCCAAATGTAACACTTACTCTATGAATTTATTGTTTTTAAATAATATACCTCTTTATATTTTATTTACATGCATTTACTTCTTAACTTTGATAATACCAACATGTTTGGTTCACCGGAATAGAATTGATATTCCACCTTTATTATCACGAAATATCTATTCCTTCGTTTGGCTTGAAAATAATTCTATCAAAAGAATATTTATTCTTATGCGAAATGGATAAGAAAATCTTATTCTTTTCTTTCACTGGAGGAATAACTATTTATGACCAAAAATTATAATTTGTCCAAAAAATATCCCTACTAATAAAATAAAGAATTGCAATTCCTTTACAGTCTCATTCTGTTCTAGTGAATCAGACGTATCATAAGCCTTATGGAAATTAAGAAAAAATATTCAAATTAACCATTGTACTCTTTATTTTATATGTATATTAAATTCTGTTAACTTTTTATTATTCTATCCAACAACAAATTAAAAAGATGAATAGAAAGATTTTGCAATTTACCATGTGTCATCATATCACTAGATATGTGTAATGATGTATGTATTCAATACTACAAAAAGCACTAATTAATTAGAAGAATTATATGAAATAATCTAGGGAAAAATAAGACCAAGCTGCTATTTATTTGATTCAATTCACACAACAACTAGCTGATATAAAAATTTAAAATTATAAATATAATGAATTGCTTTTATTATTATAATTATAATGTTACACCTACACTCCCTTGTAAATTGGGATTGTATAACATGAGATGTGAGGTGTTACCCATGTAAGTCTTCCCAATTTTTTTTTCTTCCAATTCTTCGTAGAAAAAAAGGACAATAGTTATGGATACATATAGATTTTTATTTTTTATTTTTAATAGTTTTTTTCATTTATTTTTCTGTTTTCAAACTAAAATAAATCATATAGAAAAGACCAAAATGATGCAGAAAGAAAAGGTCCAAGCGGACCCCTGTATTCTAATCCTTAATCTTGTAGGAGAATGCTGCCGTTAATAGCTCATCATAAAAAAGTAAAAAGGCTAATGCGTGTAAATTATTGCTGCTCCATGTGCTCTTTAAAAATATTCAAAAAAAAAAAAAAAAAGCTTACATCTGAAAGAGATTGGTAACAAATATAAAGCATAGGCATTTATCACATTGGGATTATGGTAGATAAGACGGGTTGCATATAAAATGAGATTATACGTGTACAACAACAAGAAAACTGATATTTAAAGGTAGAATTTTTACGATAAAAAATTTATAAAATAAGTTTTATTTTTATAAATAAAATTAAAATAATAATTTTTATGATAAAAATTTATATTTAAAAATAAAATTTTTATTCATAAAACTTAATTTTCTTGTAATGATAGTTTTATATATTAATATATCAACCGTGTATATATTAAAAAGTAGGAAAAGATGAATAAACAAGCTTTTTTTTTTTTCCCTTCCTTTTTAATAATCAATATTCAATTCAAAAAGCTGCAATAGCTTTACGGTTGGAAAGATTAGTTAACTTTTTTTTTTCTTTTTTAATGTCTGTTATATGCTGTCACGCAACATTGCATGTGGTTTGACTTAGATTGGATGGTTCGATTACTTGGAAAATCTCTCCACAAAAATTTGAAAACCGAGTCATTCTGGATATGAATAAAGTCACAATTAATTTATCTATAAGTTTTACTTGAGAAACAAACAGGCTTCATTAGGTTATAAAACTATTCCAGAATATCCAGACAAACTATTCGTTGGTAAGCCTTACTTCCATTCACAGTTTCAAGATTTTACTTCGAGGAGGGACGATGTTAAAATTTAAGTTTTACAAGCAATAAAAGTATAAACATGTAACTTTTAAAGAAATTTGTTTACTTTCTTAGATTCGTTTGGAAAAATTTACCATTGCCCCTTGGTCTACTTTGGGTTTGGTATTTGCTTCCAAACCATATTAGGAACGAATATTTGGTGTGCTAGATTTGCTGATACATTGCTGTTTGCAAGTAACAACATACTAAGTGCTATTTATTATTAGTTATAGAAAAAATATAAAATAACTAAAATCATATTAATAACACGTGGTATAAAGTTAGGTATAGCAAATTTCTGTCCCCATGTTATACAATAAACTCACCAATTTTTTTTCCCTTTTTGTCTTTGATTAAGAGTTCTTTTAGGAAGTATATATATATATATAAAAATAAGGTGAAAATTCAATAAAAAAAAGTTTGTGATCATACAAATTGATTTGAATAGACCAATGTAATGTTTGATTTATAAGGCAAGAATAATCATGCTATTTTTTTCCCATAATGACTTGGTATTTATATCTTTAAAAGTTACAAGAAATGAATCCTTACTGTAGAGTATAAATAATTTATTCACACTTCACCAAGAATTTAGACTGTCTAAGCTATATCTTTAATTGAGATTGTAATTATGTTTTAAAAGACAAAATCTCACTTAAAAAAAGGAATAGGATAATTCTGACCCATATATCCATAAAAAGGAGGAAGTCCCATGATCCAATTTAAAGGTCACATCCCTATCTATATGTAAATGGCTATTAGAGTTGAACTGGAACTCTTTAGTGGCTTCAATAATTACAGCTGAACTTTTTAGAAATTCATAAAAGTGGAAGTCAGACTCAGGCTGTTATAAGAAGTTGGATCCTGTGCCCCATTTTATATTATCTGCTTAATCCCAAATATGTCCAACAAGTTTCGAAAAACAATTTTCTACAAATTTCCAATATATTTTGTAAAGCAGAGATATTCAGCCATAATGGAATTGTCCACAGAAGTAAATTGTGGAGAATGGAGATATTAAAGTCTGCATTACATAAAAGAATCCACAAATTTATTTGAATTGGTAATTATATCTTTTTGACATTCATCTATTAAAAATTATGGATTTAAGTAAGGATGTTACAAATTATACTAACAGAGTAAATGAGTTAAACTAATCATGAATTACTCAAATTTGACTCAATATATAATTTATTGAGCTAAGTTTGATTTGGGTTATAATATTTGACTCGATTAACTTGTAAACCTATTGAAATTGAATCAAAAGTAATTTTTAGTCTCACTTGAATCTAGTTAATATTAACAAATATCAAGCCTTAATGAATTTATCAAATCAATTTGAGCATACTACGTGCAGTTTCAAATCCATATATGGTCTAAGCTTAAATTGAGTTCAAGCCCAAATTGAATATATATCATTTCTATTTGATTTGTTTATTGGAATTATATAAATTGTTTTAAAAAAAAAAAACCACTATAGCTATGATGAAGTTGATTACAAAAGTAGATTGTGTAGATATATAAAGAGTAAAGATTGTATTATTTAATACTTGTTTGGATTGTCTGTTTTTTATAATATTTATATCATATCTATTTTATATTATTATTTTTTATTGGTATTTATTTTTTATAAATAATCTGTTAAAAACGAAAAAAAAAAAAGAAGTCAAAATAAAGAAAGTGGATAAACGAATAGACCTAAAAGGATATCCTAAGTGGCCCTCGTTAACACACAAAGCAAAGCCGTACAAGTACAATCATGTGCGCATGCACCAATACTGCCTAGGATTCTCGATGTAAACTAAATCTTCATGATAAATATTGGATGAAAGAAATTCCATGTTGGATACTCATAGGCTTTTTCCTAAGTTTCTTTAGACTTCGTTACCGGAGGTAAAAGGAACCCTGTGAACCATCTATTGAGTTTTAAAATAATAATATCTGCTTAAATTTTGTGATGGTTCTGTTCCCTAACATCATTATCACACGGCATGGTTCTGGTTAATTAAAAGAAAAGTATAATATTTGTCCACCACTTTAGCCGAAAAGTCTTATAAAGCACTTGATGAGTATAAGCATATGATGTGATGAACCAATTTTTAACACTTTTCCTTGAAATTAAATGAGGATAAGATATGAAAGGAAATCATAAATTTAGTCGTCAAGATTTTATTGTGCTTAAAATTTGAGTTTTATTTTCCCCATAGTATGTCATTTTGAATTATCCCAAAGTTAATTAAAATAAAGTATAAAGACTAAAAAATAAATTAAGATTTTTAATGATGGTAAAATTATCAATCACTATAAGATTTGAAAGATATGTTAGTTTAAATTAATCTATATTAATGTCAGAATAAAACCATCCCAAAATCCCCATCGTTTTCTACAAAAACCTCTCTTTCTCCCTTACATGTAGAAACTTTCCTTGATCTCTCTTAGTAGAAGCATAGGAATTCTTGAAGAAATCTAATCAAAATCAACAACAATGACACTTAAATAGGATAAGGAGATATTTTAAGAGTAACTTTTGGAGGAATATTTGAAGGTGAAGAAGGGAGATAGCGTACTTCATGAAAGCATTAAAGAAACTTTTGGAAAGATAAAGATTTTAATGTTTTTCAATTTTTTGAATGTTATTTTCATGGAAAAATATGTAATTAGGGGTTTAGTTTCTATAAGGGAACTTTTGACATAAGTATAAAGAAGATCAAAGATGTTTTAGAGTGTTAACTTTGGTAGAACGGGGTAAAAATTATGTGTTTTACGATGTTTATGGTAATGAAAATTTGTTTGGAACAATTAAAATTGGGTTTCAAGTTGTAAACAGGTGAAAATTCATGGAAGGGATGTGTTTTCAAAAGTATACAACTAGAACACGACCCGTGTTAAGTCGTGTACCTAGGCATGGTAAATAGCCACGGCACACATGGGTGGCCGCGGGCCTAGCATGGCACGTAAGGCACGCAAAGAAAAAAAAACAAAAGCATGAGCACACTGAGGCCAGCACGCGGCACGCGAGGCATGCAAAATAAGTGGGCCAGCATGACACCACATGCAAGGCACGCGAACTAGTACATGGGCCTTTTTTTTTTAATTAGTAATAGAAAAATAGTGTTTTTAATTTACTTTAAATTTTATTTAAATAAATTATTTTAATAAAATGTATTTGTCTTCTTAAAAAATATAATATTTAGTAAATTTTATTTGTTTAAAATGATTTCAATTGTATTACTATTAACATATTAACTTTAATATTGTTTACTTTTTTAGGAAATAAAAGAAAATGAAATTATAAATAATATTGTAATAGTAATTGATTTATATGCCTTTTTTAAATAATAAAAAATAGTGATTTGTTTTTTAATTGACTTTAAATTGTATTTACTAAATTAATTCTATTATTTTAATTAAATATATTTGTCTTCCTAAAAAAATAATATATTTAGCATATTTAATTTTATCTTTTAAATGATTTCATTATATTACTATTAACATATTAACTTCAATAGTTTTTAGGAAATAAAAGGAAATGAAATTATCAAATAATATTGTAATAGTAATGAATTTATATGCCTTTTTTTAATAATAATATAAATAGTGATTTTTTAATTTACTTTAAATTGTATTTAAATAAATTATTATTATAATTAAACATATTTGTCTTCTTAAAAAAAATAATATATTTAATATATTTTATCTTTTTAAATAATTTCAATTGTATTACTATTAATATATTAATTTCCAAACGGACAAGGGCCATAACCCCTACAAGAGCAGGTGATCGAGTGGTGCATCCTCTATTACCACCTCCACAAGGGCCACAACCATTGTATCACTATCAGCCTCCAAGCAATGCTGATGATCAATGCGGATAATAAGGTGGTCAATCATCACATTTGCATCATTTTTTTAAAATTAAATTAATTACTTGTTGTTTACTATTAATGCAAATAATAATGTAATACATATTATTTTTAATAGAGTTAAAAATATTAATTTTAGTAATTATCTAAATTTTATTTATATTAAATGTTATTTGTATTAAATGTCACAATCAATAGTTAAAATTCCAAAAACCATCGAAAGAAACCACAGTAAAAAATAATACAAAACCAAAAAATCGTATAAAATTAGACCCTATTGAAGGCACGCAAACTGGCACGTGGAGGTAAGCAACACGGCAGCGAATAATTGGGCCGGCACGGCATACAAAAAAAGAAGAAGAAGCACCCGAAGCACAGCAGGCGAGGTACACAAACATGAATGGGCCAGGCACGCAAAAGTACGCAGCACACAAAGTACGCAAAATTTGTCATGTGGACGGCACGACACAACCCATTTACCGTGTCTATGTGTACCCCACTGATTGTAGAATTTGTGCTTTTCCAAAAAATCAGAGTTTGTACATGGCTATACGTATCCAATCATGTTTCTTTCTGTTTTCACAATAAGAGACTATCAAAAGAACACGACTGTGTGTTCTTGGCCGTGTTTCTCGTTGTATCTTTTTCAAACTTTGCCTAAAAAATAACATGGATAGATACATCAAGTTGTGTTCTAACTGTGTACCCTCTATATTCTACCCGTGTATCTCCTCGTCGACCCTATTATGACCTATTTTCTCTATCCAAGTAATATCTAACTCTATACCTACTTGTATACTAGTTTATTGCATGATATAACACTACGAAAATCTTTCTTTTCTAGCCTAAAAATGATTAGAGTCATTAAACTATTTGCTTCACAAATCTAAGTATACTTTAAAACTATAGGACCTAAGTTATATTGGAATCGAACGAGAGTGATAAGAATATAATGAGAGTTCAGGTGAGATAAATAGAAGATTCTGAAAATTTTTAATTATTTGTACTCTAGGTAGTGAATACCGGTTTGGAACGGAACTACTTCCAGGTACTTATATACCTTGTTTGTTGCTGGTGCTTATTTAGAATAGAAACTTAAACAGACTAATTAACCATCTGGCTTTGATATTGTGTTTGTTGCTTGTGCGTGGCTGCTAGCAATAGGTTGGGAGTATCCATACTATTATCATGGTAACCTGATGATCCATATGTGACGATATCTCAATTGGTGTTGTGCATGGAAATGATTTGCGTAGATCTAGGTGTTTCCGTTTCGGGTATATTGGGGAGTACCCAATATTCATGTTTTAGACTCTTGGATATTGGGGAATACCTAACATCATATATATGCATATTATTATATTTATGTGTGGTGGGATATTGTGTTATCCTTATGTTGTTTACTCAGCTTAAATAAAAAATAATAAAATGTTGGTTGTTGCATTAATATTAGGTTTGTATGTGAATGTGTGTTTGTAAATCATATGTGTGTATTTGTAATATACTATACTGGGCTCCGGCTCACTCTTTTCTTTTCAGGTACAAGTGAAGGGCATGTAGACCATTGATCGCTAGGTGCTTATGGTTAACGGATTGGGAATATCACTAGAAATAAAGATCCTCCAAATGATGTGTAGAGATAGTAGAAAAGTCAAGTGGTTGGCTTGAAGGATAGTGAGTTTTTGTTGTTTTACTTTATAATAACTTGTAGAGATAGCTTATAATTCTTGTAAATTAGTATGATAAACGTTAGTTGAACTTTTAAGGAATATAAGTGATACTTATGTGGCTAGTTATGGTTACAAGTATGTAAACTTGTGAATTTTGGAGTTAGTGATTCATGAGTGACTTTGGAGTACTTATTATATTTACTGCAGTTATAGCAGGTTCTCATCCTTTACGTGTCTACATATGATATTTTTAGGGCGTTACATATTCTTTAATGTTTCGAAAATTTTCATTTTAGTTCTTCAACTAGTTTCATAAAAAAATTATACTAAGAGTTGATATGTGTAATGTTTTGATTGGTCTACAATAATTAACTTAAAAATATAGTTATAATATATTTTTAAATAATTATGAATAACAAATAAAAAATTACAGCTACCACTTGGTAAGATTGTGGTTGTAGGTGGGCGATACCCGGCTGTTGCCTTGGATTTTCTTCTTCTTTTTTTTTTTTTTATTTTTAGGTTATTTATATTTTTATTATATATTTTACAATATTATTTTATTAAATTAATTATGATGAGCCAATCAGATGATCAGACATGTCCATTTTATCGAAGTTCGTTCTCCAATGGAAAGAATCTTTATATATGATTCACATAAATAAATAATACAGACTTCGTAAATGAACTATCAAGACAAAATGGTACGAGCTTATATATATATATATATATATATATATATAAATGAAGAGCTAGATCTTTTGAAAGATGTATTGGCCAACAAAAAGTAATGTCAAAAATGAAAAATTCTCTTAGCTGAAATGTTTTAAGTTTGAATTGGGAAAAAAGTTTATATTTTCAAAAAAAAAAAAAAAAAGAGAAAAGAAAATTCTCCCAATCCTTAATATTTTTTAAGATTGGATTAATCTCCACCATAGACCGCGAACCACGACGATCAGCTCCCCATTAGATGGGTTTACAAGTTCATTAATTTGGCCTTAATATCTTCTATATAACACAAATTAAACCGTCATCCTCTATCTAGGAAAGGAATGGAACGGGGCGGCAAATCTCATTATGGATTAAACGTTTCGTGGAGCAAGGGTTTTGAAGATATATGTGGGTCGTATAGTATTTTTTTTATTCGCTATAAAGAATTGAATTTGTAGAATCTTGGATTTGTGTGAATGGGGCATTGCAAAATCTAGATTTTTATATACAATCACGCTAATACTTAAGACAATGAGTATATGGGAGATAAAAGTAGCAACAAGAGTGCGAGATGACCAAAGGAAAAATTTGAGTGAATATATCTTAATAGGATGTGTTTTTGGATATTTCTTGGAGTAGGTTCATGATAGATTCAAAAGTGGATGAACCCATTTGGAAAGTATCTCTAATAGTTTAGGAAAGTAAATTTAGGATAGATATGGCAAGAATACCTTCTAAATTCAACAACTTAATGTAATAATAAAATGATGACCTCTGCAAATAAGTAAAAGGATAGCAGGAGTTTAAGCTGCTTTACTTGCAAAAGCTCGGCGTAATTTGAGAGACCTGTCTGAGATCCTTTTAAAAGCATCTATGAGCTCAAGTAGATCGGTACATGATTCAACAACTTGGTTTAAGGCCCAACAAGTTGACCATAACTTAGAGAGGTCAACTTGATGCTTAGGAAACCCTATATATGATAGTAAAAGATGAATGATTGGAGGCATTTGGTTTTGGGTATAGTATACAACAATAAGACCAATATAATATAACATAAGTAGAATAATATAGTACGAGTTTTCTCTACCATATTTAGTACACTAGGTATGATAAACATTTCCTTTATTATATCTTTAATATTTTAAATAAATTCTGCTCTACAGTAAGGATTTTGATAATTATATTATTTATATTATTGTGTATTAATTCAAATCATATTTTTTTTAATTTCCATCATCATTTTAACTTTGCCATAACTACCATAGCCACGACACCACCATCGCCACCATAATACCATCAACATTGTTGACCCTCACTACTCATATAGTATCATTACAATATATGACATGCATTGCTTTATAAATAATAACAGTGGTGATGATAAGGCAACGGGTATGTAAGAATGATAATGACAATGATGGTGTTGTGTGGTGGACACATTAGTAGTATAACATTTGTGGAGGTCATAGTATTAGTGATGTGGTGGTGAAATTGCAATAGCAATGGTGGTGATACAATATGTTAAGAGTGGTGGTATTGCTAATGTAAGGTTCTTGAGGCAATAATAAGGTAGTAAATGTGTCATA
Organism: Combretum micranthum; assembly: GCA_024138025.1. Classification (NCBI taxonomy): domain Eukaryota; kingdom Viridiplantae; phylum Streptophyta; class Magnoliopsida; order Myrtales; family Combretaceae; genus Combretum; species Combretum micranthum. The sequence goes on along the minus strand of JAMXBD010001858.1, from coordinate 145,684 downwards.
ATGATAGTTGTGCACATGATAATGGCGTGAGTGATTGTAATAATGTAAAGGTGGTGATAGTGACAGTGACTATAACTCGATGATAGGGCTGTATTAATGGTGTGGCAATGATGGTAATGGCAGTATGGTTGGCAATAATGGTGATCATAATAATATTAGTAATGGTGTTATAATTGGATTGCAAATGAATCGAGTCAAGATAATACAGTGTCAAGCTCGACTCGACTTGAATGAAAAAACTCGAACTTGACTCAAATTCGATCGAGTTTTAATTTTGCAGCTTAAATTTGACTTGAATTTATATTCGATGAGCTTAAGCTCAACTCAATTATACTCGATTATTTTTGCGAAACTTGATTAAATAAAAACATAAGTTGGAAATTGGGAATAGAATAAGATTTTTAGTTAACATTTTCTTAAAATATAATAAATGTGGATTATTAGATATAAAAGGAAAAAAAGAATGAAAATAGGCTTTAAAAAGGGAAAACACAAATTTTGTAATTTTTTTATATAAAATATAAGTAGTTTAAATAGGTTCATAAGCTACTCGAATCAAGAACTTTAAAATTCTAACTTAAACATAAACCTAATAGCTACTCGAGTAGCTCGAACTAGAGCTTGACTCAATTGTAGTTGAGTCAAATTTAAGTTAACATTGAGTCGAACGTAAGTAACTCGTGAGTAGACTTGACTTGCTTACAACTCTCAGTTATAAGGTCAAAATTGTGATTGCGAGTTAATGACCGTGACGGTGATATTAGTGATGATAATGATGATGTCAACAATGATGGTGATGATGATAGTACCAGTAAGATTGACGTAAAAAAATGATGAGGCAACGATGATAGGAATTGTAATAGTTACAATAGTGAGAGATGATGATGAGGCAGTGATTGAAAAAGTATTAGTTAATGTTTTAGTTAAGATATTTTAGTTTGTCATAACCCTAGATTTTATACTATTACATGGAAGAAAAAAAAGTCTTTGAAATTTGTTCATAACTACATGAGAGTTTTGTCTAATTTCAAGCTCATTTTATCATCTGATATTGTATAACAAGACTCATCTATCTTGTCTGAAATCATAAAAACAATTGAAAAACAATTGCCCTATACTTTCAAGATGTGACTTCATTTTTCAATTACTAGCAAAAACATTTAAATAAATCTAAATTGTTACTAGATACCTAAATATATTCTTAAAAAGGATCATAGATAGCAACTCTTTGTGGTGTGCTTATACATCTTAAATTATTATGCCAAAGTAAAGCCACATTTGAAAGTTTAGTTGACTTATTCGGGGGTAGTGTTTTCAATTTACTTATTTATCTTTTGCAATTGATAATTTATGATGAATATTTGCAAGTTACATTTTCTTTTTCTATTGTATTATTATTAAACCTTGGATTTGATAATTGTGTGTGTGTTTTCAATCGAGAATCAGCTTCAAGCTAAAGCGTACAAATCATGGTAGTTGGGATTTGGGACCATGTGTTTGTTCAAGACAAGACTTGTCAATGGGCAAGACCTGTAGAATGATGGAGCAATAAAATGGTGAGCGTGGCACTGTCCACCCATGGTATTGTGCATAACAGCCCACTGTTTGAACACACCACCTAGAGAGACTTCTCTTTTTCGTGCACTGGATCTCATTTTTCAATTGAATGACAAAACAAAGATTTTTCGTAGTGTGGCTCTTATGGATTTTCCCGTCGTGTGGTTGTGAGTTATAGATTCCATTGCGGCCAGGAAAGGAAGAGACGAAATATTACACTAAATTGGTACATTATAGACGTCAATCCCGGAGCATAGAATATTAAGTTATCGGATGTTATTTATAATTAATAAAACCCACATAACATTTACAAATTTAAAATTAAAAGGATCTACAACCATCTAATCTAAACTTTTAAATCCTTGGATAATATTATATTTTTATGAGTAAATTACCTGGATGCTTCCTAGAATATTTTAAAATTTTACGGATCTCGATTTATTAAAAAGTTAGCATCCGAATCCTTTAAAACGCTAAAACTCACATTTTAGGGTCTAGGTGTTGATTTTTTTTTAAAAAAGTAAAATATATCCAAACAAATTATCTTAAATAATAAGTTTAGCTTTCAAGGAATCTAGGTTCCAACCTTTTAGAAATATAAAGGATTCAAATAATTTTAAAAGATTTTTCGATACATGCAATTGATCCTAATTTCATCAACCAGTTAACTGCCATATAAATATGTCAGATAAAGTTTCCACAAATTATTTCATCAAACTAATGATAAGTTTCATTCATGGTATTTAAACTTTTTTTACTTATAACATAAATATACCTTAAAAAATTTGTAACACAAAATATCTAAACTTTAAACATCTTTCACCTAAGATATCTAGGAGGATTTGGAGTTTTTTTAAGCTAAAAGCAGATGTAGCATTCAAAATTAATTAAAAAATTATTTTTTTCACCACGTTGACATTATTATTATTTTTTTATTTTTTATTTCTTCTCTCTTCCCCTCTCTTTCTCTAAACCTAACTTCACCAGCACTAGCACCAACACCACTTCCTTCAATTAGGGATTGGCACAAATCGGTTGGTTCAATTTTTCCTAAAACCAAACCGAACCGAACCAAATCATAATTTACAATTTAGTTTTTTTTTTCTATCCTAAACCAAATGGTTAAGTAACGGTTTGGTTCGGATTAGAAATTTTTTAAACCATTAAATAACTGTTTAGTTCAGTTTGGATTACGGATTGAATCAAAATTTTAACTAAATTTTTTTCTAGTTTTTTTTAGATTTGTGTATATACTTAAATATTTATATTATTTTGTAAAATTTATATTATAAACCACGATAAATACTTTATGAATTCATCATACTTTTAATCTAAAGTACTCTATAAAATCAATTATCCACCAATAAAATATATTCACCATTAATAAAACAAATACATAGTAAGTCATAATTTATAATTTTTAATAGAACCATCAAGTTAATTATCTATCAATAAATTTAGTTAAAATAAAAATTATCTATCAACAAAATTTATCAACGAAAAAAAATGATCTGTTGACAAAATATATTAAACAATTAATACATAATAAGACTTTATAACTGAATAAATAGATTTCATACTTTATAAAATTAAAAGCTATTAAAAAAATAATAGTTCAACATCAACAATATATATATATATATATGTCATAAGCCTTAAAAAATTTAAAATGAACAGGTTAATTTAATCAATATTTATCAAATAATAAATATTAAATGAAATCATATGTAAATTATTATTATATTTCTCTAAAACAGTTTGATTCAATTTTACAGATTGGTTTGGTTTACCTTTCAAATCAAACCATAAATTTACAGATTGGTTCAGATTGAAAATTTTTTAAAATAATGAAAAATTTTTAAAATAAACCATTAAAACAAATCATATCTTCGATTTGAATAGGTCCGATTACAGATTGATTCGGTTCGATCGGGTTTTTTACCTACCCTACCTTCGACAGTTCCATCCTCGCCACCACCACTTTCTTCCTCGAAAGAGGACTTCATCTAGACATCGGCACGGTTCGGGTCGATTCTGCACCAGAACCGGAACCAGAACCGCCAAAGTCGGAGCGGTTCAGGGTTCCAAGAACTGGTTTTTTTTTTTTTTTTTTCTGGTGAAAAAAATGAAAAAAACCAAAACCTTACCCCCCACGAGACCCACCCCCCCCCCCCCCCCCCCCCCCCAAAACAAAAATCCCCACGCCCAGAAACGAAACCTGCATGTCTTCTTTTTCTTTTCTTATTTTTTTTAAATTAAAATATATGGCGGTTCCGGACCGGTTGGAACCGCCGGTTCCGCCACGCGAACCGCTTGGACCCACTGGTTCCAGTGGGTCCTTAGACTGTTCGGAACCGTCACCGACGGGATGGTTCCCGGGTCAGGAACCGCCGGTGACGGTTCAGGGCGGTTTCCGGTTCGAAACCGCTCCGTGATGATGTCTAACTTCATCTTCTTCTTCCCACTTCATCTCTCTAACCATCCAAAAGCAACTAATCCTAATCTACAACCACACAAGAACGGATCTTCTTCCTCGGAACACTCATCACTTTCTTAAGCTCTCTCTCAAAAAATCCTTCTCTCTAAACCCAGAGCGAACTTGGTGAGTCAACTCACCATCTTCCAAAATCAACCCACAACAAACTTGGTGAGTCGTTGTCAGGGGAGATAAGTTCGGCAGTGGTCTAAGTGAAAAAGATGGAATCTCTTGGTGGTTAGGATGATGTAGAAAATGATTGTGGTGGTGAATTAGGACACAATGGGGTTGTGTGTGCGAACTTCTCGAGAGAGAAAATGGATCGTAAGTTTTCCGATCTAGAGAAAGTGCATATTCAATCTTGTTGAGTGTAAATTGAAGATCGCAAAATCCCCTCTTTGATTTATACAGGCCAAAATTTATTGAAATTTATGATTGAAACGCTACAGAAAATGGGAAAGTCGAAGATCAAAGATAAAGCTTTTTTTTTTTTGCTGTTAAATCACACTGAATTCCATTTTACTGTAATTTTGAATGCTAATTAAGTCGATTCTAAAAGCATTTGCCTTCTGGAATCATTCACTATCATTTCGGCTTCTAGACGAGCTCATTTTGCAATTTAGAGCTCGAAACCGTGATCCCATGATGTACGGTCGAGGGGTAGGGGAAGAAGATCTGTTGAAGAGAGAGAGAGAGGAAGTAAAAAATTAAAAAAAAAATAATGCCCACTTGGAAGAAAAAATGATTTTTTAATCAATTTTGAATGCCATATCAGCTTTTACCCAAAAAAAAAAGGTTAAATTCCACCTATACGTATTTTTGTGGAAAGATTTTAAAAGTTTTAAAAATTTATATATTATAAAATTTTTTTAGGTAAATTTTCATTACAAACAAAAAAAAACTTTTGATACCATAAACGAAACTTTCCTTCGCAATATATCAAGCGGTTAACTCGCCATATAGACATCAAGGAGATAAAGTTTCCTCCTCTTGGTTCTGTCTTCTCATTAACCTCTCATGCATATGTTATGACAAACATCTGTCCCACCTTTTGGCTTTTCTAGTCAGGCACACTGATGGAACGCTTATGAAAACTTGGTTCACTTCAATATCAAGTCCATGTCAGCGCAAGTGTGTTAATGTCAAGATATTCTTCAGATCCTGACATGAACAGAACCATCTCATTTTCGAGTTGGCTAGTGTAATGAAAACACGATTTGATTGCACCACTGTTTGTTATTCAAATTTTTAAGGCACATACTCATTTGTTTCCTAGCTCGAATTGGCAGTGGGTTCTGATTCACCATGTCAGAGTATTGGGTGAATCTGTATGTATTCGGCCGGGCAGAGCCTTTAAATCTCCACTCCGTACATTGCAAAATTTGTCTAGTAAAATGGACCAATCATGAGGCCGCGTTTCATTGTTCTCATGAAATACGAAGCTAGGCTCACCTATTTTGTTCTAGTAAAAACTCGGTGAGGATTCAATGGTAAGGATAAGAAACTATTTGCACATGATAGATCATATATACACATATGTACATAGTATCACATACATAGTTCTACTAAAAAGTTACAATAGACAAATCGTGGTAAAGTGATTAAAATAACTCCTCAGATCCCAGTATTGATTAATTTAGAAAGTGCTGCAACAATATAAAGCAAGGGAATGAGATTTGTCTGTAGAGTCACATATAAATAATAGATATAAACACATAATATATATAGATAAATGAACAATATATAAAAACTGCTTAGCGAAGAACAGGACAGCTATGTGCACCCAGATTTCTGGAATTGGAACCTACCTTTAATTGCCGGGTGTTCCCTGACTGGGGATAAATATCTGGCTGATCGCTTGTAGTGCAGAGACACTCCAACTTTCAGCATGTCTAACAATCTGAAAAGGTATATAGTGAAGACTGTAAAGTGATTGCACTGTAGAAGCATGCACATGAAATGTCAATAAAAAATATAAAACAAGTCATTGCTTACATCAAAGTTCTCATCCAGCTCATAGATTGTGTTTCCGTCTATGCATATAAGTGGCCTCCATGGAAGTCTCAAGTAGGTTCTGAAATTAAAGCACTGGTATGAGATAAATGATAATAGCTCCTGATAGAATCCCTAGCATGAATTTTTTTAATGACCGGAGTAGAGGCCAAGCTACAGAAGCTTGCATTTTTTTTTTTTTGGTAGGAAAACCAAAAGAATCCATTACTATAGAAAGAATGGTTACAAACCTGCAAGGAAATAGCCTTGCACTCACTTAAAGCCTCTCCAACTCTCTAAGAATTCTATATATATTAGTATTCTGATTGTAATTCTGAAATCTATACACAACTAATGACTTTACATTCCTCAAAACTTGGACAATACTGGGAGTCTGATTTTGAAATTGCTTCATATTTCGAGCCTTCCAGATCTGGTAAATTGTAGCTGCCAATACTGCTCTTCTACATTTTGCCACTTTGCTTTTACCCTTAGTCTTCTTAATGAACCATTGAATCAATCTCTGCCAGGAATTTATTCTCTTACCAATACAATCAATCTCTTCTAGTTTCCTCCATATTTGTCTACTTACTATACTGCTCTTCTACAGAAGCTTGCATTATTAAGTAAGATTGTTACGATTTACCACCTAAACTTGGGTCCAGATTATGTGACTTAGAAAGATTGCACGATCATGATTTACATGCATATTTGTTCATAATATAACTCATGTTCAAATTTTATTCATTCAACTTCTTCACAACATATCATTTTTATGCTTAAATTTGCACCTCAAAGAATTGTCAACATACTGATATCCCTTCAAAAACATCAGCCAAAGCAGTATAGGTTTAAAAACAGACAGGCTTGAGTTGAGCACCTTAGCTTCCATGTAGCCAAAATGAAATTCTTTTCAGAATCTCCACCCTATGATAAATCCATGTCTCATCATTAATAATCTGCTTGAAACAAATAATGAAGGTTTAACAATCATAAAAAATATATGACACTAGCTATATTAAATGGTTCCTTTACTAGCAGAGTTTAATAATGGAACTTTATGATACTGACATGCTTATTAGAGTCCTAGTACAGAATTTATAATCATACAAGTTCAAAACTAGAGGCACACAATTTCAGATATGATAGTAAGTTTCTTAATATCTTCAAGAGATACTCATCCACCCAACAGAAATATAGACTATTCATTTCATCTTTTCAAGGCCCTGAGTTCAAGGAAACAAGTGAATGTAAGAATATTTTAATTGATAGAAATAGACTTTGAACACAATGCATGTGCAATATATAATCCTCAATTAAAAATAAATAAATAGATGGATAAATCACTCTGCAGAGTTATTTCTACCATAGCTCAACTACATGTGCCCACATTGCTCTTACTATGAACCACCTTGTAAAATCAGAAAGGATATATGTTTATACAACAAACTAAAACGCTTTTAAAATCGCATCCATTCAGTAACAAAAAATTAGCATCAGCTCTTCAACCGGAAATGCAACCCTTTCCTAGAGCTAAGGGTATTCAAAATTTTCAATTCCACCTCCTGTCTATGAGATAATCTCATCTAAATCCTAATTCTAACAACCTTAAAAAGGACAACTTGACATTTTCACCATATTTAAATTTTTTCATAAAATGAATTCAAGGAGATATGAAGAGAAATTTTGTGTAAGCATGCATGGTATGAAGAAGAAAACGATCCAAAAATAAAGACCATGGCAGCAATATACAATAATTTGTTTTTTTAGCATATTATCTCGTCAATGATGGTGCCCAAACCAATATGCAAGTTTTTGTAAAAGAGAAAACAAGTATCTAGAAGTGGATTCTGATATACAGGTTCATGCCTTTTGGGCCTACCATCGTTGAAGTAATTAACAACTTGTAGCAGATATTACCTTTTCAATACTTTGCAATCCAATGGATGGAATATCAAAGAAAGGGACAAGCAACTTCAAATTACGAGCATACAATTTTTTACCTGAGCAAGAAGATGACCGAATATTATTATGGGCTTTCCCAAATATATATTACCATTTATAAAGGAATCAAGCAGATATGACGCTAGGAGACTTTCTATTGAGGGATTGCAGGTTAAAACCCTGACATGTTAGAGGCAAGTGCTTTTGCATTATGAGTTTTAAGAATGGTGGCAATGTCAATCAGGTTCCAAATTTAGGGGTTGGGACTTGGAGAGGGATTCGAGTATACAAAGGCATGTCATGTTTCTGCAAAGAGGCAGTTTCTTCCATTCGAATTTGTTAAAGCCATAATTAGAATAAGTAAATCTAGATTTCTAATGTATTTGTTCCCTAACAAGCACCTACATCCCAGATGAAAATTGCAAGCATGCAGTGAAATTCTAAGGGTTACTGATGAAAATAATACTTGAACTTTTGCCGCCCCCCCAAAAAAAAAAGTACCTGAAATTTAATTTTGAACAATTTGGTACCTGAACAAAGTTTTTATTGATTTCTTTCACACTTGAAGTTTTGTTTTAATAATTTTGATACCTGAACAAAATCTTTATTGACTTTTTTCATACCTGAAGTAAGTAAAATGAGGTATGAAAAAAATTTACGAAAAGTTTGTTTAGGTACAAAAATTTCAAAATCAAACTTTAGGTATGAAAAAAGTCAACAAAAACTTTGTTCAGGTACCAAATTATTCAAAATCAAACTTTAGTTACTTAATTGTTTCTTTTGCAAAAGTTTAGTTACTATTTTTGTCATTATCCCAAATTCTCAAATATTTTCCTATAAAACATGCTTAAATGGCATGTGTAATGCAGCTAAAGTAGAAGCAAGGCTGTGGTTGCTTGAGGTGATGGTTATTGAACACATAAGTTAACGACAAGCAATTAGAGAACATGATATTCTTCTTCTCAGTTCTAGATGCAATGCTAATACTGTTTCATCATCCACACAACTGAATTGACTAATCAGTTTTACTGAAATTTGCCAAAAGGACTAGTGAAACTCACACCTCCCACTAATCAAACAATATAGCAGTGCACCCTCAATTATGAAATGGCACTTCCAAAGATGCACATGGTCATCTTTTCCTTCCTAGGTTTCTTCTAGCTCTTCAGACTATCTATAAAACTCTGAGCTTAAGCATTATCTCTCTTGAGTTTTGGAGAGGAACTCAGTGAATCTTATCCAAAACGTGCGTCACATACTTGATATTCATACCTCTATTAAATTGCATTTTATTGATTCATTAGAAATTTAGAAATTAGTAAGAATTTCCAGAAATTTAATGAATTACTTGTACGTATGTTGTCTTCATGGTAAGCCTATGTACCATATTTTTCATACATTTTCAACTGCATGATCAATTTCTCAATCAAAAAGTATTTAAAATAAACCATGAGGAAAAAAATTACACAACATTTATATGTGATGGCATAAAGATACAGTAATGGTTTGGCTTCATATGCAACTAACCAAAAAGGCTCATCGCTTTAAAATAGTACAACAGTACATGAAGGAAAAAAAATTCCAGATTCATAAGTTGAAATAAGTTTCTGCAAAAAAGATACACATGCTGTAACCTACATAAAATGGAGCGAGATGAAGTTTGCTTCAAACATGAAATTTGAAGATCCATGCAACAGACTGAAATGAACTAAGATAAGTTGACCTGTGAAAAAGTTAGTTTCCAACATGTTGCCTTACCTCGAAATTTTATGGTAGGGTCTTCAAAGACACAATCATCTGCATAAATTCCAGAAGTGAAAACCCCTGTCTCCAGTGGAAAGCCATTGAGAGCCAGCATTTAGTATGTAAAAATTACAAAGCCTGAAGAATTTGTTGGCAGTTTCATATGGCACTAAACAATTACTTGCATGACTTCATAATTTTATCATCATACATATACATACCAATGATGTTTTTACTAGATATACCTAACTTATTACACATGCCTTGGTGCAACATGACAAGACCTTTAATGCTGTAGAATTCTTTTTTAACACTTATATGGTATATCATTGATGTGTTATATTCATTTTTAAGGCAGGGTGGCCATAAGCATACACGTTGGAAAAAAAAAAAAAAAAACTCCCGTGCATTTATTGGTGTCCTATCCATACGCACTAACACAGGGTTTGAGGATCATTTCCAATACTCTGAGGTGGCTGCATATTTGAACTAAGAGCAAGAAAAGTTGGCTAGAAAGACTAGTTTCATTGGAATAATAGCCTCAACAGAAATGTATAAAGATAAGAGAAGGAAAATACATAGTTTAGATTTGACATAGAAAATTGGAACTTCATGTTGCTTAGCAGGCAGTAATAAGAATTGAAGAATGTTAACAATGGGAAACTTATTTCCCAGCCAAAGAACAAGAAGAGTACCAGTTGCACACATATATTTAAAGTCCGAAGCATGAATAGCATCCAGATGTGAAATTACAGAGCAATCGCATATAGAAAAAGTTCACTTTAGTGACAGAGATTTCCTGATCTTCAAAATTTAGGTATTGTCGAGTCGTTGAGATTAGGACTATAATCAAGTTGAGTTAAGAAAATATTGTATTGAGTTTGAGCTCAAGCTCAACTTGAAAATCAAAGATTGAGCTCAGCTCAAACTTGTTGAGTTTAGAATATTGAGCTCAAGCTCAAATTGAACGTTAAGATCAATGTACTCATATAGACACAAAGAAAAGTAAGATACCTGTAACAAAATACGCTTTCTCGTAGTCATCCTTCAGAACCTCTATGACATCTTCAATACTTGAAACTGATAGCCCATCTTTCTCATCATAAGTTACACCAACTGAACTGCTAAATACAGAAAAACAATTTCATCCGAAATCAACTCCATAGAAATGAATTTATAAGAATTATAAAACCTGCCTTCAGTAAAAATAAAATAAAACTAGCAGACTTTACCTATTTTAAAAACATGATGAAAAGAACCTCAGCTTCCTGAAGGAGCCTTTGTAAGCAGAGGTTCAAAAATCAAAATTATTAATTAAAAACTTGAAATTAAAGCTTAGATACAGATCTGGAGTCCATCTCCAAACATGATAGGTGAAAATAGAGAAATCACATCACACTTCCTAAGCTTGACCCGATGAACAAAATCACTCTTAATTTTGAAATTGTACATGCCAAGATTATATCAATTTCTTTAAGAACCCATACTTCAACCTCCATTCAGGTTTCATTGAGATAAACACACCATGTCCTCTAACCCTATGTCAACTAAATTAATCTTGCTTTGCTAGTAACAAGTACGTGGAACATGAACAAGCCAAGATGGCTAACGAACTGATTGAACTTAGACACTTATTCAATCAAAGTTGACTCTACAACAATCAGATTGAGCTTGAGCATGTAACTAATTGGTCTGATTAGCTCACAAGACTAGAGAGCTTGAAATTAAGCTTCAGATGAAAATGGATACAATCGAATTTGAGTTTAGCTGTAATACAATTTATTTTTAAGATAATATATTTTGTATTAAAACATGAGCCAGATTAAGCATTAGGTCTCTCTTCAACTGGAATCGAGCTGACAAGAGTGGAGCCAAGCTCCAACTTTGAGTTATGGAATTTAAAATAGAACTCATTTTCCTCAGTTCTCGCAATTTCCGTTAGCCATTAAGGTCTATAAATTATTGCATATATGTTCGGGAAAGAACAAATAAATCACATTTTTCTAAAACAATCAAAATAACAAAAAGCATATTCAAGGAATTTCTAAAATCACAATTCCAATTTTACATGCCCCAATCAAACCAAGTCTTACATCATCTTTATCCTAATTTTCCATTACAATTAGAAAAAACCACACCTGGATGTCTCGTTGCTGCGGGGAGAGAAAAACCGGAGAAGCTCCGTAACACCGCTAACAGCAATTCTGATCAACTGCGGTGTGTCTCTATCATCATCACTATTATTATTTCTGTTGACGGAGGTTTTCTGTTTTGTGGATAAGCATCGAGTGGCATGTAACTTCTGCACAAAAGAGAAGAATAGCGATCGATTTATACGCAGAGAATATGAGAGAGAGAGAGAGAGAGAGAGAGAGAATTACAAACCCTAGGGCATAGGTGAAGCGAGAGAGAAGTAGTTGGCAAACGGTTGATTCCCGCCATTTTTGCCCCGTTAGAGATTAGGTTATATCAGTCATGTTGGAATTTTTTGATTTTGAAAGATACCGAGTTCAAATGCATGTCAGACTCTTAATTTCAGGGTTCAGATTCAATTCAAAGTGGGTAGGGTTTGAATTTTAAGTTTATTTTTTTATTGTTTTATTTAAAAATTGTATTGTACTTCAATTAAAATAATAATATTATTTAAATTTAATCTATATTTAAATTCCCTTTGAATTAAATTAAGTTTACAAAATATTAAGTTAAATGGGAAATTATTACTTATTTAGGATCTAATTAAAATTAATTACTTATATGAGATTAAAAATAAAATTAATTATCAAAATATAGTATCAAAATCGTATTTATTAAACAGGTTATGAATATATTTATGTAGTATGGCATAGCATGAGTTATTAACAAGGATCTCTCTTTGTTAATTCTTCAACTAGGTGTTTATAAGTCCATTACATCAACAATTCCCACTGCTAGCATAGCACAAAAATCCAAGAAAGAATTTAGAATCCACAAAGCACCATAAACATCTCAAGCTTGGATTAACCAAATAAAAAAATTTAAACATGGTGGTTCAAAGCATTAATCTCTAATACAAAATTAGTCAAACATATTCATGTAAAACACAAAAAATATTCATAACCATAAATTCAATGACAAACAAAGTTAGAGGATATAGGGGAAAAAAAAGAAAACTCTTATTGCAACAAAAATTCTTTAGCCTCTTTCACTTCTACCTTAATGTCACATTTGGTATGCAGAAATGATTTAGAATTGGAATAGAATTGATTGGAATGGAATGAGTTTGGAAATGACAACTCCATTCTTATGTTTAAGAGATTACATGGAATGGAATAATTAAAAGTGTAATTATCGAGAATGCCCTTAGTAATAAATGCAAAATATTAATACATGATAGGATAAAAAAATAATTACGCTCGTATAATTAATAAGAGTGGATCGGAATCGCGATTCTGCATTCTCAAAGCGGAATTGAATTCGCCTTCAAAGTTGGAATTGTCGATTCCAAGGAATCGCGATTTCGGCTTTTAAAAACGCTTCCAAACACTGGAAAAGGAATGGAAGCCGGAATCACGATCCATTCTAGCCCATTCCTCTGTATCAAAAGTGCCATAATTTCTCTAGAATGGATGATTGCTCTCCTCCATGCTATCTAATGTCCTTTTAGATGCCCCATTTGGTTCTTTAGAGGGCTACTTAAATTACTCATCTAATTCCCAAAATTAACCCTTGATAATGGCTCTGTAATTGATGCATGTTTTAAGTGGTACAAGCCAATGGCCATCAACACTTTGTGGAGATCAACACATATGCAACTTCAACACAACTCTTTATGACTTCATTTATCCAAACTCTTTTCTTGTGGAGACCGACATGTTGTAGAGACCAGCATAAGATCGCGTTTCAAGCTTTATAAACCTACAAAATTTAAGCCAATTCTAAACATAACCCCACCTAATCTGAATCATCACACTACTATAAAAACAAAGAAAAAATTCACTAAAAATGAAAATATCTCAATTCTATTATCCAAAATAATTTGAACAAAATAACTCACATCATCATTCCTCTTATTTTTCAAAAAATGAAACATTTCGTGTGCAGTTACAAATTTATCCTAAATCAAACATTTGAAAAAAAAGGCACTTTAACTTTTAGGTATTAGCACATTTAAAATAACTTTCATTCTACCGACCAAGATTTTAGATATAATTTTATATAAATTGTTCCTTAGATCATTTGACATTTTCAATAACTCTACTGACAATTTCCATAATTTCATCTTTTTCCAAAATTTGCCTAGCACATACACCTAAGACCATCTTTATCAGTAAGTTGCTTAAATGAGTTACTTAACATGCCATGTTAGCTTTTTAAGCAACTTTTCACTTTATCCGTGAGTTACTTAGCAAAGTTTCTTCATAATTTTTAATACTTTTTGTGGGTCCTGGTCATTTTTAAATTAAAAAATATTCCCCTTATTGTCTTAAATAAATATGAAAATAAATTTAAAATATATTAAAATTGCAATTATTTTAATTTATTTATTAAAAAATAAAATATGAATATATTAATTATTTTAGGATAAATTAGAGACATGATAATTTTATTTAAAATCAATACAAGCAACATACAATTTTAAATAGTACAAAATCAACATTCAAGAGAGAAAGAAAAAAGAATGGAAAACCAACATACAATTTAAAATAGTTAACTATAACAATTAAATGTCAACTAATGGGTCCAAATCGTTCCCACACATGTTCAGTCAAGTCGATTTACAACTGACGATATTTAACCCCATCATGGAGTCGAATATTGTTTTTTATATATATCGCATATTCCGCAATATGACTATGAGAAATATGAGATGTTAGTTTACTACTGTCTCCCAATTCATAATGCTTGAAAGTTCAAATTATAGCCATCTCGCTCATCTTCGATAATCAGATTATGTAAAATTATGCATGCTCTCATAATTTGCCTCAAAACCTCTTGATCCCAAAAACACAAAGGTCCACGAACTATAGAAAAACGAGATTGTAGCACTGTAAAAGCTCGTTCAACATCTTTCCTACATCCTTCTTGGTGCTTAGCAAATAATTGTTCCTTTAGGCTACGTGGATATGAAATAGATTTGACAAATGTTGACCACTCTGGATATATGTCATCGGTGAGATAATATCTTGTGTCATGGTTCTTCCCATTCACAATGTAGTGTGTCATTGGAGCACGTCCTTCTAAGACATCATCAAATAATTTTCGGAGACCCATGATCTCCTCTAGTATGCATGTCTTGCCATGAAACCGGATAATTTTTTCACTTCCAATGCATACAATCAATGCTTCCTAACATACTAGGAAATTCACGTTGCTCAGCCACATTAAGTAAGCGTTCAATATCAGCTTGATTTGGCCTATATAATTACTCATCACTAAAACAAGCGATGACCTCTTGAACGAATTTTTCGACACATTGTATGAATGTGCCTTCAGCCATTTGTGAGCAGTCATCTAAAGCATCACCCGCTACTCCATATGCTAACATTCGAATAGCTACAGTACACTTCTGTTGTGGTGAAGCATTAGGTTTACCAGCAACATCCTTTCTTTGTGTAAAATAGGATGAGTAATCATGTAGTGCTTATACAATGCGGAGGAACACACTTTTTCTCACTCGGAATCTACTTTGGAAATGCTCATCAGTGTACACTAGGTTATCCGTGAAGTAGTCATTATAAAGATGATTGTGACATTCTAGACGACCTCTATTTATATATTTTCTCTTATGTCTTCTAGTAGAGTTGGAACTATCGCATATCTTTGGGATCACTTAATATAAACGAGCAATTAGCTTAGATCGCGAACTGCTCATCTCTGATAAAAATAAATTCATCAATTGCTTTGTTGTAACCATTGCTTTGCTCAGAATCAGAGCTGCTTGAGCTGCTAACTGCTTGAGTTACTAGTAAACATTATGTTTTGATAAGATAAATAATAGAATAGTATACACTTAGACATAAGAAATTTGAAGAGTGCATTTTATGGAGACATACTTGTGTGCCATTTATAGAACTTCAACTTCAATAGCTTGTTTTACAATGGCTAGTTTACCATAAAATAATAAAAATAATCAAATATAGAAAAATAATTAAAATGCTAGTTTCAGGCCCTAAATGACATTTTTTTGGCCTTAAGTTCATAATTACAAGATAAACCTAAGTAACTAACATAGATCTCTAAATGAGCTTTGTCTAGACATATTATAATAAGGATTCTGAGTTATACATCAAAAGTTATGACTAATCAAAATTCTGACAAATGCAACCCAAAATTATGATCACAACCTATGTTGAAGCTTAGGTTGAGGCCTCAACTATGGCTTCGACACAAGCCGCAACACAATATCGTACCCACTGAGTCATAATTTTGGTTGCGATATTGAGTTATGGCTTAGGATGAGGGCAAGGTCGAGGCCTCGACTTAAGCCGTGATCGAAAATCGAGACCAAAATTCTAACTATGTGGTTGCGATTTTAGGTCACGTCTTGAGTTGAAGCTCGACGTAGGCCGCGACCCAACATCACAGCTACAGAGTCAAGAATTTGGGCCGCAATTTTCGATCGCAACCTGAGTCGAGGCTTCGACCTTGCCCTTAACCTAGGCTGCGACCAATTCTGTAGCCATAATTTTGGGTCGCGTTTTTCGAAACTAACGATCCCTTCTTGTTTCAATGATTTCTCTATGCATCTCTTCTATCCATTCTTTTTATACATCATCCATTGCCGATGTATCGACCATCATTATTGATTTCTCCAATTTGATATGTTTTCAACATTCTTTTTCTTACTTGCAACATTCCTTCTCCTTTTTCGTTTCATTTTTTTTATCTTTGAATTCATTGATTGTATGTAGTAACTTCACTTTATCATGATCTACTGTGCTCAAGTCTTGTATCTCGTGAATGAATTCATCCACTTTCTCACTACCTTTAGTCTTTTTTTTTTTTTTTTTGCCTTTTCTCTTTGCTGCCGCTCTAGCAGATGGACGAATGTCTACCTCACTTGTCTCATTATATATTGATATATCATTGTTTGATGATGAGCTGGTATATGCTCCGAAGCTATTGACCTTGGAGTGTTTACTTGTATTTTTTTCGGTGTTTCCGTATTCAGATCTTTATTTGAGTTCATTATGCAATATGACCCAACAATGCTCGACAGTGCATAATTTATTCTCATTTTGTCTAAATAAATCATGAGCATCTTTTATATAATCATGCTCACCTTTTCCACTTTGTCTACGTCGTTTTATATGATCGAAATAAACCTCAAATTTCATGACATCTTTTGAGATTTTTGACCAAGGAGCTTTCAATTGTTGTCATGATCGTCTTAATGGATTTTTTTTCCTTCTCATATAATTGTCCCTTCTCAAATTCTTTATGGACTTGTTACCAAAATGTCTGCAATGGTTATTGTTCCCAACAAGTGGATCTTTACTAACCCTCAACAATGTGTAAATTAAAAGTTTATCATCATTTTGCTCCTACAAGCTTGAGCTTGATCACCCCCATTTTCATTATCATCCTCATCTTGTAAATTTTTTTAATAGAATATTATGGGTATTGTGAGCTTGTACTAATTGGTGTTTGTGGCAATTGATCTAAATTCGGTTGTGATGGAGAATTTTCCATCACATTGAATGGTTGAAAGTTTTTCAAGTGAAAACTGAGGAATATATGAAAAATATGGTGTTGTCGTGCTTCTTGGATTATGACTAAAATTTTGAAAGCTTGGGCTCATAATTGGAAAATTTGGAGGACATTGCAAATTAGGGACGCTTTGGAAAAATCCACCAAATTGAAGGTATGATCCAGTTTGTAAAATATGTGGCAGTTGAAAAGTTTGTGAGTTTGGTGATTTATCATGTGGCAAATTTTGAGAATTATTTGGGTCCATATATAAGAAATTGTGGATGGAGAGATTTTTTGAGATTTATAAGCACAATTTAAGAATTGAGAGATAGATTTTTCGAATGATAAGAAATTATGATGAATTTTAGGAATTGAGAGAAAGATTTTACAAATTTTTATGTATTTATAGATAAGGAAATTTTTAAAAAAATTGCAAGTCCAGGCACAGGTGCATTGGCCAGAACAACTAAATTTTATTTTAGCTAGAATTTTATTCTTGCCACAATGGTCATATTTTTTTTTTCATCTAAATGCATTTTATGGATCCTATATTTTGACAAAAGTCAGAAGAAGTTGAACAAAAATGAGGTGCTTTGCAAAGCAACGGTGCTTCGCAAAGCAACGGTGCTTCATCAAGTACCTCATTTTATCGGTAAGCAATGTCAGTTGGCAATCCTTCACATAGGTATTCGAGCTACGTATTTCCGATAAAGATGGTCTAAGTAGACAACTCAACTATATAACCATCAAACAATTAAGATAGATATGAGATTTTCCGAAATCAAGAAACCGAAACCCTAAATTTGCTATCTACCAAAGACAGAGAACCTCATCAAGGCCCCTGGACTACATGTCAAAACTCTCAAATAGCGTAATTGATTTCTTATTCTTTCTAGTTTACATTTTTTTTTCCATGAAAATTTTTTTACTGAGATTATACTTATTTACTATGTCTTTTAATTGGCGAATTGTCAAGGGTGACTTAAAACCCTTGACAAATTCAAGATAAGAACATCATGACCTTGACCCTTGTGTAGCTGCTAGGGTTAGCCACCACGTTCACCATTATTTACTTGCATAGGCACATCAAACATCATAAAAGAACTCCCAATAACTTAGGGTTATTCATTGAACCAAACCAAACTGAACTGCAAAATGTGGTTCTTTTATATTTTGGTTCGGTTTAGGAAGAGTCTAAATGGTTATGGTTCTATTCGATGAGTCGAACCGAACCAAGCTGTTTAAACCTAAACCAAACTACTTCACATTAAAGGAAAAAGAAAATAAGAGTAATCTTATTTATTTATCACTCTTAAACATTATATATTGGTGTCACATATGACATTTCACTCTAACATTACATATGCATATAGTGTGTTAGAATATATTTTAAATGAAACCAAAATTAGAAATTTTAATAACATTCTTCTATTTAGATGCATCTTTGAAAGAAAACTAAGTAAGATTTTAATTTGTAGATTTATTATGAGAAATTGTGATTCTATTCCAATTTATGAAATATAAATTATATTTTTAACCACATTAATGTTATTTATAAATATAAATGTTGTATATATATATATATATTTCGTATTATAAATTTTACATAATGCACCATTAAATGTATTATATACTTAATAATATTAAACAAACAATGTTTTACTCGTCTCGAAAGCTTTTTAATATGTTTTCCTATTTTATTAATTTTAAATTCTTTCTAAAACTACTAGACATGCATCAAATTAAAATAAAGCGGTATAATTGAGTTTAAAACATGCACAATTATTTAATTGATACAACATAAACTTAAATATGTTATAAGGAAAGAATATTATAAATAAACATGTAATTAATGTAAACGATGATTCTTTTAGTTAGTGTTATAGATTTATTAAAAATATGTTACTTTAAATTCACATTAAAAAATATTTTTAAAATTTCATAATATGTATATATGAAATTATTAAATATACGACTCAATATAACAATAATAACTTTAATCTTTGCACTTCAATGTAAACATATTTTTTCTTTTCTTGAGAACTCAAATGACTATTAATATTATTTATTAGAATTAAATGATTTTAAAAGCGGTTTGAACTGAATTGAACTTTAAAGCGGTTTGGTTCATTAAAGGTTTGAATCTAACTGTTTCAAATGTGATTCGGTTCTGTTCGACCCTCCTGAACCGAACTGAACCATGAACACCCCTATAAGAACCATACTTTCCCCCCCTTTTTTACTCTGGATTTTTCAACTTTTTATTTGTTTTTATTTTCAACACATGTAAAGGTTATTTTACATTATTTGTTTAGATACTAAAACATTGATTCAATTTGTAGGAGAAATGAAAAGGGAAAATGTTCACTACCTCTTCTTATAATCACCACTTTCTACTTTTAATTTTCCTTTAATAAGCCCAAATTAGTTTTTTTTTTTTTGCTAGAAAAAAAAAATGAAATTCATTTCATTAATAATGGTATAGCATGATCTGGT
This sequence comes from Combretum micranthum, assembly GCA_024138025.1. NCBI lineage: Eukaryota > Viridiplantae > Streptophyta > Magnoliopsida > Myrtales > Combretaceae > Combretum > Combretum micranthum. The sequence continues at coordinate 125,805 of JAMXBD010001858.1, read as the reverse complement.
ACAAAAAGTATGGAATCCTAACAAAACAATTAAAGAGATGATGGTCTAAAGACTTGATCCAAAATAGCTACACCTCTTTAATAGATAAGTTGAAACATCTTTTTTAATAACATGAATTCTATAGAGATTATGAAAAATCAACACTATGGTCGAACAAAATTTCATGAAGAGATGAAAAACAAACAAACATAAAGAAAAAGGAAAAAAATCCACTTATCTATAAACCATCGACACACCAATATCAAAACAATCATTAAAGATTTAATCTAACCAAATCTATAGATGTAAGCTTATGAAGGTAGAAACATAATACTGATGGATTGATGATGATGAGAGTGAAGAGATCATATAGAGTAGATTTGTAGATATGAATATTGTGGATTTAGGCTTTTTGATGATGAAGGGATATAGGTTTGAAAAGGAAGGGTAGCTAAGTCGCCCCCTGATACTAGGTTTTATAAGAAGTTTTAGAGAAAGAGGGGCTCAAAACAGGTTAAGATGTGTTATTCATAAATAATGTTTCGAAAATGATATAATTATGGAACTTATTCTTAATATAGGCATCAAAGGCACATGGAGAGCATGTGCCTTCAAATTTGCATGACGAATATATTTTGTTCATGTGCCTTTAATATAAGTGATTTTCTATTGAAAGTGCATTTGTAACAGTACCCTTATGTTATAAAGAAGGCACATAACATAACAATACTGTTATTGTTGATGAAGAAAAAAAAAAGGAAGATGCATTCTCCAATAATGCCTCCTTTAGAATACTAGGGACACACTCTATGAATGTGCTTTCACTGTTGTCATAATTAGCACATTTCAGATTCATTGAAATTCAACCTTTTTTTTACAACTATATCAATTATAAGCCTTCACAGCCACATTTTACACATCACAGCTAAAATACTCTAACACTTCATCGACAAACATCAACCCTTCACCAAATTTCTTAACCACATAATAGAATCTGATGAGAAGATCCATACCATTATTTAAACAAAAATGACAACCCCTCAACAAAATTTTCAAGATAGAAAACATAAATATCTTTAAAAAAATCCATAATATAACAAAAATTAATATAGCAAATGTCCATCATTGAAGCACAATGTCTACAAAAAGGGTAATGTCTAATGAAAGAGAGAAAACATCTCTATACAAAATAAATATCTACCCTCACTTTCTACCCATTCTGTGGAAGGTGTATACCAGCTAGGATAGAATAAAGGGCTAATCACATTTAGCATGCTATAGGTGTTCTTCTTTAGTGGCTACTGTACTAAAGTCTCATGATGCAACTAGTCTGTTTGGGAGGTTTGCTAAAGTTATGTCGGTTCTTTATCTATGTCTATGTCTACATCAGGTTAAGTTGCTCTTCTTTTCTATGGTGCAGGTGAAGTTGTAACTAGAGTTAGAAATGAATGGCATTGAAAAAGAATTTCTCTATCTACCCTTAACTCTAGCTAATTGTTAAGCCTCAATGGCAGCTCCTTGCACAAGATATTCCTATGTCGGTACATCATATGACTCTCCTGTCTGACCCTCTTCATCTACATGAGCACCTTCACCTGGTTGAGTACCTTTTCCTACCTAAAGCCTTTGCTATAACCTTCTCATCATGTTCACATCTTCCTCATATGTATTGTATCTATCACTATAGATTGAAATATGGTATTGCGTCCCTAACTGTCATTAGGCCTAACTAATAGTATACAACAGCTCCCATTAGGCTTGAAGGATGTGCTATAGGTAAGTCACTGGAAAAATTCTCATAGGTCTCTTGATCCTTTTCTAACCTTTTCTCATCTTAGTCAGTGCTTCCCTCATCGTATACAAGCTCCCTACACTCACCATCATGTTAATAACCATCTTAATGATTGTCTTCAACTCCAAAGTTAGGAATTAGGAGTACTTCCTTTTCACCCCTTTTTTTTAAAGAAATCTTACATTGTCTCATTTATGGGGATAGGATCATATTCTTGATATTACATTAGGGAAAATGATACCATGCTTGCCCTTGTGGAGTGGCATAGGTGAATGTCTCAGCTCCAAATGTGATGTTCCACACATTCAGGTAAGTTGATCAATAATAAGGGAAGGATAGTTGGAAGTGTTCAAATGCACATCTTCATGAGGGTAGGTTTAGAGGTCTGGAAGTATTGAATGGATATCTTGAGGAATACTTAACTGATAATTTTTTTGCACAATATCTCCTGAATCAACTAATCACCTAACTCCATAGCCACTGACATGACATCCTGAAGATTGTCTTCATTCACAATAAGTATTAACATATAAAATAGCCCATGAGTCATGTAGTGATCATGTCTGTGTATTATTTCAACATAGATGACAGTTGGTTCTACTTCAATCCTTGTGCACATCATTTTCATTAGTTGCTAAAAGATCACATGCATCCTCACTTTTACGTTCACTTTCCCAATAGGGTCTTACCATATTGTGGCCCATACTTACCATCCACAATATTTCCATTGGTGTAGATGATAAATTTTACATATTACGCCATTTCATCCGATCTATGCTTTTCAACTACAAACCATGCCTAACACATTAAGATATTTAGCTGAACATCTTCTATGCAATCTTAATATTTAAAAAAAATGTACAAATCAAACAATGCAATCATGCAAATAATTACATTCCCCCACACATGTGCTATTCCATATGTAATTTCAACTTTGACAAGTATAAAACAACAATTTTGAAAAAAAAAAACATTTATAGTTTCTATTGAACTTGAGAGTTCACAAGAATTTTGATGAGACAATACAATGCACAATTAACTATTTATTTATCATAAAATATACTTAATTAGTCAAATATATATGTGTGTGTGTGTGCGTGCGTGCGCACGCGCTTTGTGCGTGTTTATGGAGTGTTTTGCATGTTTTAGCAGAGACAAGGGATGGTTGAGGGCAAGCCACAGTCAAGTGTTAAGGCACAACAAAGTAAAAGCCAAAGCTCGATAAGTTTAAGAATGCCAAATCGAGGGGTCGGTGAATCAAGTGATAAAGATGTGACAAGTTAAAGTCTAAGCACAACAAGGCAAAAAAGTAGACAGTCCTAGTTGAGTGTTACGTCAAGGGCTCGACGTGCTAAAGACCTAAGGCGTGACAAGTTCTAGACCAAGGCTTGACAAAGATAAAAAGCTTACAGTATTAGTCATGGGTCATGTTGACGACTCGACGTGATGAAGGCATTGTGCACGACAATTCAAACTTGAGGCTCGAAGAAGCAAGCATGTGGAGAAGCTGTTGAGGACAAAGTATTTATTATTGCTATAATAATAACGATAATGATAATGAGAACAAGGATGAGGAATAATAAATATGAATAATATAATAAAATAAATTTTCTTGATAACTCATTTCCAAAATATGAATAAACATATTGTCTTTTAAGAAAAAGATCCTAGTTGGTTTTATCATCAAAACAAATAAATATTAAAATATGACATTGATAAATGTGTAAAAACATACATTTATCTCATGTTTCAAGAACTTCTCATGCATATTTTGGCACTTTTATAGTGAATTCCTACTATGAAATGATAAATTAAATGATTTTTGTTCAATTGTGCTTGAATGAATGAAAAGATGCTAAAAGAATCAAGAACTCTACTTAATTGACTTAATTTTTCAGTAGACGTTTTAGCTTCGAATACTTGAGAACAGACCAAAACTCCACTAAACTGCACCCACTTGTTAAGTCACAACCAAATTGATTTGAGGTACTGAGCAGCTACCATGACTGACTGACCTCCATCTAGCCATGTCTGAGCACCACTGCAAGAGCAACATGAAGATTTAGTTTTCTACCCCCAAGCAAAATGCTTACATAACAGCAATAATACAACACCGCACATGGAGATTAAAACTTGATAGTTGTGACATGGTTTCATTAAATGGGAATATATCTCTCTTCCAAACCCCTTTGGAGATGAGTTAAAATGCTTCTAAAAGCTAAGAGGGAGATATTTATTTTTTATGCTTTGAGTTTTGCAAGCTTTTGGATGCATCATGGTCAATATCGGGTTAGAATTTACTGTACATGTAGTTATCGCATCTTAACCTGTAATTTGATAATGTTTCGTGAATTGAGCACATTTCTCTTATTCAAGCTCCTTTTAACATGATTCAAGATGCTATAAGAAGCCAAGAGTGAGATCTTCAACTTTTATATTTTAAGTTTGGTAAAAATCATAGCATATCAAAAGTGAAAAAATATCGTGAATTTACTATAATGTGTCGTGTAGCACTCTCATTTGTGGTTTCAACACAACTTGGTAAATTGCGAATATTCGTCCCATACGAGCTCCATTTGATGCAATTCAAAATTCTAGTGAATTCTAAGAGATAGATCTACAACTTGTACATTTTGAGTTTTGTGAAAATCCAATTTATCAAGGATAAAATCATGCTTGAAGATGCTATTCATACACTATTAAGTCCTCATATGCAATAAAGAGCTGCCATTATTTTATTTTAGCTGAAATGTGTGAAAGTTTCAGGAGATGAAATGTAATTGGAATAAAGGATCTTATTCAAATAAAAGATTCAGTGGCTTATTTAGTGAGATTAGCTCTTTACAATTGCAAAAGAATCAAGGAGCAGAGTAAAGAATGAGCATGGCGTTGATGTTGGAGTATGCAGCAATCGCTGCGTTGAAAGGTACAAGCGGGAGCACCCATTTGCTGAATTGAAGCGCCTGAAGGATGTACTATTGGAAAAATTAGAAACGAGGAGGGAAAACTTGAGGCGTGCTAGGTACTGTCCTTAAGGATATTTCGCCAATACTGTTTAAGGACGGCGTATCCCTCAGGATTCAACAAGTCCTCTAGAAGATCTAGGATACAGGAATAGCAGGAAAGAAGGAAGAACCCAGCGAGGAATCAGAGAGTAAGTCAGGAAAAAAGTAAGTATAAAATATTAAAACGGATAAATATATATAAAACGAAGAGGTATTTGTAACGTGTATGTTGAAAAAATGTCTTTTCAAAATTAAAAGATACAACGGTTTGAAAGTACCCGAAAAAATACAACGATTGGTAATTAAAATTTTAAATGCTCAAAAGACCTGTATCCAGATAAGATTTAATTAATTATTATTATTATTTTATTTAAAAAATAACATACACGAAAATAAAATATTCCTTTGAACCGGGCCAAGACATATGACTACACGCGTAGGAAGAGGGGGGGCAAATCCACAAATTTACATTAACTTAGTTTAAGCTTTGTGCGTGCAAGGCCATGTCTTTCCACCAACTCTTTACAAGCCCACTAAGAGAAGGAGGTTTATAAACAAGGACAATAAATGAAATATAAGGAATGTGAGACTTTCAAGCAACAAGAGTTGGAACACCTGATCGAACAGATTTAAGCTACTGCAACTAAACCCGTGCATCCAAATTCAGCTGACCACAGTCTTTAATCAAGCAGCATTTGAAGAGTGAACTACTGCAACTTCAACTTGACCAACTTGTAAACATATTGATCGAGAAGAACTGAATTCCATGAACTAAACTAGAGTTTTAGCTGAGCACCAAGCCGATGTGATTCTCACTGAGCACTTTGACAATGCACTGATCAGATATGTGTACTGACTAACCGCACACAGCTGAAAAACTTTGATGGAGCTGATAGCTACTGACCCAAATGTAGAGGATCAAGTTGAGTGGAATAGATACGTGCAATATTTTTAACTAGAAAAGCAAAAACGCATAGTTTTGGTATTTAAAACAATAACGGCAGCCACATGTGTGCACATGATAGCAATGGAGAAGATTATTATAGAATTTGAGAATTTGGCCAGGTGTACATAAAAGGGGGCCCAAGTCCATTCAGTTGAAGATCACAGAAGAGAACTCTAGACGTGAAATATAGAAGAGAGGAGAATATATGGACACAATAGCTAACTCATTTATTTTTCTTTACTTTTTTTTTTTTAGTTTTTCAGGAGGATTCGACACCGAGATTAAGTGAAAGTAATCATCAGTACATGGATTTGAGCACAGGATTCCTAATTAAGGCGACTTCATTCATTTTTCTTTAAATTCATGTCATGAATATTCTTTGAAACTTTTCCTTTTGCAACTATTAAGGTTTTAAGTTGATTTTTGGGTTATTTAGTTGGTGTTTTCTACTTTTGATTAATTTTTTGCTTGTGTTCAAGTTGTTAATGCCAATCCACTGAGCATGTGCTTTGAATTATCTTTAGAACACATGTTAAATTGGGATTGGATTTGAGAAAATCATTTCTAATTAAATATGTGAATGTCTATTTTAGATTAAGAATCACATAGAATTACGGTTTTTAATTTAATTAGGGTTTAGGAAATTAAGAGATTAGTCAATTAATCAATTTTCTAGAAATAGAAAAAGATAATTAGTTAATATATGGTAATTACTTGCTTTAAGAAAATGAGTTTTTACTTGGTGCTTAATTAATTGAACACACTAAACCCATTATCAATTTAGATTTGTAAGCATACTTTAATTGATAGTGTACATTCAATTAATTTCCAAATCAATTGGCTTTAAGCTGAATCTAAATTTAGGTGTTGGAAATCCAAAAATTTTTGTAGAGTAGTTTAATTTTCTTTTTTCCTTTTAGATTACAAAACTTAAAGTATCAATTCGCCTAGCTATGAATAGGAATAAAATGGCTAAGAGTTAGCCCTCATTTCCTATGAACATCATTTGATATTCATCGATATTTTATTTTGCATACGTACCCAATACATTGGTTGATAACTTTTTGTGCTTTTAAAAAGAGTTTAAAAATTCAAGCGTAACAAACATATTTAATTAACCACAAACTTAACATCTTAAGTAAACTCAATGACTCTTAAGGCCAGAGACCCCAACTGGCCTTCCCATAATATCATTATTATAAATCTATTCACATACTTTATTATGATCAATAACATAAAGTTTCATGAGATTAAGTAAGCAACGATTGCATGTTGCATGCAAGGGTAAAACTAACAACTTGACTAATATGTAAACTCCATTAATTATTATATGCTACTTATGTGTGGTTATCTTCATCTAACAAGGGACAATCTTAGATAGACCAAAGTCTACAGGTACAATAACTTAAAGAACACATTAATTAGGCACTTAAGCCATCATGATTGACCAATGGGTAATTGATGAGGGTAATGAAATATGGTGTAATGTTCACTAGAATAGAAAGAAATTATACGGGCATAATCTAAGAAAGGGATTGGGTAGGTTACATGGCATAGATAGATTGTGAAGGTAGTATCTACATAACGGTCTTTGAATGGTGTTATTCCTCATTTCTTCTTTGGACAAGGTTCTTCTTGTCCTTGTCAACCCCTAACATCATTAGGATGGTATCAAATCCTTTTGTCCTCCATCATGTTGTTGTGAAGTTATAAATACTCCAATGCTCCTTATCTCACTTAAATTAAATAATTCAACTGTTGTGTGTTACATTAGAATAGGCTTGCTTGCTTGTTCACATTGTATGTGCATGTGTTATTATGTATTAAGTTTTGATTAGTTATTTTCTATCTTAGGTAAGGATGATACTACCTCTACTCATGTGTTGTATGACTCTATGGGTTATGGTTCTAAGGATAGGAACTAGATTAGAGAATTCAATGATTAGATAGATGGCGATTTGGACTGAGATCATTACGCTTATCTTTAGACTATTACTAATTTAAGATTGTTACATTATGAGGATGTACTCATATTTTGGCTAGACCGTTGACAATTCTATTTTTAAGGGCCTTCAAGCACTGGTTACTTGATGATCACTATCATTATGTTTTCAATTCTTATAAATTGACAAGTTTTACAATGATTCAAATTAACTAGAATCTACTTCTAGTGTTCCAAAAATTAACTTAACAATATTCTAATATAAAATTGATTAGAAACACACCTAATGACTTAATCTTACGCAATCTACTTAACTATGCTACATGGTGCATTGTCATTGCCATTAACCTATTAGGGGCATAACAAGTTATGTGGGAATCTACAAGCCAATTATGTTGGAAACTCATTTATTTAATTTCTACTTTTATTATGAATTTTCTATGTAACAACTTAGATAAATGACCTTTTACAAGCATTTTAATCTTTAAATAATATATTATTACCTTTCAATTTCAAACCCTCATTTTCCTACTCTTATCGATTCTATGATAGTGGGAAGTATTTCATGAGCCATTATTGTGCATCATATCAGTAATCACAAATGAATTTGAGTACATATTTAGTAAGTCATTTTTAGGTGAGTAATCTCTATCACTCCTTGTATCCGAAAACCTTAGTTTGTCCAATTGAATTAGGTATTTTATGATTTTGTTGTGGAATCTTGCACTTGATGTCATATATTAATATTGCCACAATGAGAAATTTTGTTTATTTGTGTTGTATTTTTGTTGATTTACATTTTATATCTTATGATTCCAAATCATTTAAAAGTTTTGGAACTTATGCTTTTTTTATAATCTACTATGTTGCACAAAAACATCATGTGTTCTAATGATCTATATCTTTAGAAGAGAAAATTCTATACATACAAATATCTTCTTAAACTTTGATTTGGTATGAATATAATAATGAGTTTTTTTTTCAAGGTTAAATAATCTTTAAATTTTAACTAGGAAGTAACCTAAAAAATTATAAATAATCTTGTAAACTTTGACGTGGGTGTGAAACCATCGCATCAAATTTATCAAAGCATGCCCTCTCTAGAGTTTAACGCTTTATTTTACATGGAATATTATTTCGAAGATTTGCTTGCAAGATTAGTAAGAAATATATTCAGAAGATTATTTCCAAGCCTAATCTTGTAAAAGGCAAGTTATTCTTGTTCACGAAAGTTCATAACTTCTACCACAAGTACTACCATTTTGCCAAAGCACAAGATCTAGGGCTCCTTTTTTTGGAAAGTGATCAAATTGAAAGCCTATATAATCTTTTTAATTTATTATTTCAATAATTAAAACGGAATAATCAAAGCATATTAAATGAGTTTTTAGAAAGGGAAGATTTTGGAAAGGAAAATCAAAACCTCTCTTCAAAATCCTCAACCATGGACACAAGATAACCCCACTACAACTTACTCGATATCCTCCAAAACTATTGCTAAAATTTCTGGAGTTTTATGAAAATCATACCGATCCAGTATATATTTTGGCCATTTCGACTGTCGTATCTTTATTTCATATTTAAAAGCTTGGATATAAAATTATACAATTTTCTAACTTTTCACTTGGAAGACCAAAACCAAGTCTGCATATGAATTCCCACCATCTTTTGTGTTTTTTTTTTTTTTTTTTTGGGCCGGTCATATGAATTCCCACCTTGAAGAACTAAAGTACAAAACTTTGCACTAAGCATGACTAGCTAATTCAATTGGGAAATTCTACAATGCTTTGACAAGATAATCCAGTCGATTATATGATGATTTAAATAATATATTAAATATTTTAATGGTAATTTGGATATAAACCTAATCCATTAAATTACCGATGAGACATGAGACCAAATTGTCCCCATTGATCAACATTTTGCAAGTCGTATCTTTTTCAGTAATTTTTAGTCCCCATATCTCTAAAGTTCATACATAATAAATTGGTATAATTATCCATTCAAAAAAAGAAAAAGGTAAAAAAAAAAAATAAAAGCCTTTCTTCTTAATATATAAATATACATATAACATACATAAAATAAAGATTCTATTTAACAAATGTTTTATATATAATGCATATATTAATATATAATCCATGTATTGGCTATGTGTATATATAATGCATATGTATATATATAACATATAAATCATATAGTATATCGATGAAATAATTTTCAATTTATAGTTTTTACCAAAAATAATTATTTAAATAAGGTCAAATTAAAAATAATTATTAATATATTATTTTAAAATCATGATTTATATATAAGATATGTAAAAAATTATATATCCTTATAGATATCGTGTTTAATATTTGTGATATGTGAATACTAAAAAACCAACTTAAATGAGAAAGAGAAAGAGAAAAATAAATGTGTCAGAAGCAAAAAGAGAAAAAAGAAAACAAAATGAGACAAGAAAAGGAGGGGGACAACGATGTGACAAGGGGAGAAAGAAAGAGAGAGAAAATGTGTTAGAAGCAAGATGAGAAGAAAAGTGAGTTTGAAAATTGCACGTACAAATATCACGATAAATTATCATGATCTACGTATAAAAATATCATATATGGTTTTATTTCCATAGTATAATAACAATATCCAAATATCATATCCTATTTTTTCCTGCAATTTATGTGTAAGTTAGCATATCCTGATTTGTAGACGCGATATTGCAACAGATATTGGTAATTATTTTCATCAGACTTGTATATTGATAAATTTTTTTGGAGGAACGATACACATGTAATGTACCCGTATATATTATATATATATATATATATATGCATAATCTAAATGTTACATATATAACATATCATAAATATCTATATTAACATATATATTATAATAGTTATAGATTGTATTTATAATTTATAACGTCTATATCATATTTATGAGTGTGAATACATAGATAAATTATAAGTTCATACCTCTATATCATACATACACATACTTATACATATAACTAAAGTAGATACCATGTAAAATGAGAAAACTATGAGCCCAAACTAAGGCTCGTGACCCATACTAATTATTTAATCAATTGTTGTAAATTTTTTTTTTCGTCCAATCAATTATTTGATCATTAAAATAATCTCTACAAATTATTTTTCCTTATTCTAAAACCTTAAACCCTAAACCCTAATACTTCATTGCTTTTTTCTCGTACAAAACAGTGGGTAATACACAACACGTATTTGTTACACGTGCATATACACTGTAAATGGTAAAAATCTTGAGTAAGTATTACACACCACGTAGTATATGTGGTGTGTAACTTTCAATAACTTTTTAACATATGGACAATCTAATGGATAATTAACAAAATAACCAGTACACATATATCCACGTATGAGAATACCATTGGGAGTTGCATCCCACATGTATATTACATTTGGCCATGTAAAACCCACCAAATGGCTGCGTTTTCTAGTTTTTTGCTTCTCATTTTCTTCTCAAATCTTTGATTGCGGACTTTAATGGGCTAATGCTTGAAGTGGAGTATGCCTTCAATGGCTAATAAACTTTGTGAAGAATTATACAAATGAGCTTTTGATACCATTTATAATCCAAAACCTTAAGATAATGGGTTAACAAGTCTTTCCTCTTATAAATTCTTTATATAAATCCCATGTTTCCCACGTGGGATTCTCACACTTACATCCTAACAAAATGATTGTGCCTTGGCTGTCAGGTTGGTTAAGTTCATGGAAGAAAGTAGGCGTGAACCTATTACGATCCCACATCGGTTCTACGAGAAATTGTAGAATGGTACTTAAGTCTAGAGGGTTCTCCCACCTAATAGGCTAGTCTTTTAGGTTGAGCTCTCCCTTTGGACTTAATACCTAACATTTGGTGCTCTCGTTGAGAGACCGACGCTAGCGGAAGGGGCGACCTGGAAAAGGGCTACCTAGGAAAGGGCTATGTAGAAAAAAAAGAGCTAGAGTGCGGCCACCTAGAGTGAAAGCCATCTAGAATGGGCCGTCGAGGGCGTCAGCTACTCAAAGGGTGGGCAATGTTACGATCCCACATCGGTTCTACGAGAAATTGTAGAATGGTACTTAAGTCTAGAGGGTTCTCCCATCTAATAGGCTAGTCTTTTGGGTTGAGCTCTCCCTTTGGACTTAATACCTAACAGAACCCAATGCATTTACTTATGATGCCATAACTCATTGCATCTGGAGAGAAGAAAATGCTAAATCAGCCATCAAATTGATCAAAAAAAGGAAGGGAGGAGAGTGCAGGGTGGGAATTTGCACATATAATACCGTTTTTTATGCTCTTTGCAAGGAGGGTCGTCTGGACAAAGCTTTATGCCTTCTTGCAACCATGAAAAAAGGAATTCCAATGAGTGACAACCTACAATTGCTTGATTCATGTCTTGTGCAAGCGCGGTCATTGATAGAGGCTAAAAGGTTGGTGGAACAGGTGTTGGATCAAGGCATTAAACCGGGCATCATTACTTGCAATATACTCATGGAAGGTGTATGCAATTATTGTGGAGGATTCGAAGGTGCTGGAAATTTGTTGCAGGAGATGGTGCGAAAGGGAATCATGAGAAGAAGAAAGGCATGTAGAAGATGTGATAGGAATCCGGGCATCCGAAGTCATGGAAAAGGAGTACCAAAGATCCGAGCAACATGGTGCAAGTTCAAGGCACGAAACGGGGTGAATTGGGATGTCCAGAAAAAGTAGGCCGGCTACTAAGCCGCCGGCCTAAGGGCTTGCACCGCCGGCGCAGATGGGTGAGCCGCCGGCTCACATGGCTGGCCCAGATATTTTTTTATTTTATTAGGGTTTCGATTTTTTTTTTAGTTTTGTGTCTTTTTGAATTTCTTTATTTTTAATTGATATAGGGATTAATTACAATTATGTTTTTCAGTTACGTTATCGGTTATGTAACTGCCGTAATTATATATATATATTTTTTTTTTCTTCAGTTACGTAACTGCCACAATTATGATTTTTCAGTTACGTAACTGCCTTGTAATAGCTAGTATGAAATATAGAAAGAAGATTTTGGAGTATTTTTATTAGAACACTTTGAGTGTGGAAACCTATTTAAGGTTGAATTGATTTTATTGAGATTGTTTTTCTCTTTGGATCATACATATTCTTATCAATTCGTGAGTTATATCGTGTTGTGGCGAATATTGTCATTGAACATATTGTTTCATTGACTCCGTGTTAGTTTTCTAGGTTGTGGCATCTATCAATCTTGAATCCAAACACAAACTAGTTTAGGTTTTATTGTTCGTGGCATCTATCGAACAATATACTTATTTATATCCATCTTGTTTTTGCTAGTTTCATATTATTGGAAAGAAAAACCCTAAAAAAAAAGTTTACATCTTTATCGAGTTTGTGCATCAGAGCATATCCAGATCCGCATCAAGATGCTTATAGATTGTTCAATGAAACAAAGGAGCTCGAGTACCAACTGAATGGCAGGTACCTAAGAAATGATGAAGAAGAGAGGGAGATAAAAGAAGTTTTCGTGAATGTTAAATTTTACATATCGTTACCTGCAAAATGTTTACACAATGATGAAAAAATCGATATTATGACCTACAATTCTAATAAGTGGGAAGGATAGAATTAGTCTAGATATAATACTCCTTTATGTGACGTTCTCTGTCTGATCTATCCTTAACTTATTGTCATTATAATTTTGAAATGGATATTTTTATATCTCAGTTCCAGTAATTATATGTTTGCTCTATTCATAAGTCCACAATTTATGTTGACTAAGAACTTGGAAACATTGATCTTATATAAGTAAAATGAACAAAAGAACTAAATTTTTTATAAGTTCATAGAAAAAGGTGAGATAGTACTCAATTCATAAATCCATAATTTATTGATTAAATTGTTTAATACAACTAGACCTATTTATAGGCATAGACTAAAATCTTAAATAATCTAAATGTAAAAAGAAACTAACTGATATCTCATAAAGCAGAACATCCCCCCAAAACAATTTATTACTAAAATAAAATCTTATCTAAATCAAATGATAAATTTGATGATTTTGTTGCTAAATTTTACTGAATTTTAATGCCTTAAACTTTTACTTAAATCTTCATCTTACCCTTTATTAATCTGTTTTCATGAATGTGTGACGTTGTGTCAACAGTGTAAACCCATCCATGTACAGTGTGTTATTGTTGTACGACGAAAATAGATGATGGAAAACTACTATGATAAGTTAATATTTATATGGCGGCTAGTGTAGATTATTTTGGTAAGTGAGATTAAAAGTTCATGTTTATAAGTTAAAACTGTTTAAAGGGATGTGAAACTTAAATAAAAGACTCTTGAATTTATAATAGATCAGCGGTAATGCCCCATCTCTTAAGTTTTTGAGCCCTTTTGGTTTCTCATATATGCATTTGCATATCACATCCCAACATCTTCTTGCCTTTTTTTTTTTTAATTTTTTTAAGGTTAGTGATATTCTTATTGAATTTACTGTGGCTTTGCTAAAGGAATCATAGGGCTGAACAAAGTCAATGTGATAGTGAGCTTACTTGGTCGGGTTTGAAGATAGCTGACTGGCTGGCTGTCACAATGTTCTGCGATTGCTCTTGCATATGAGATCGAACCGGTTGGACATGAGTTCAGATTTTGTACTTTTGTGGAATGAGTTTTTTTTAATATCCACAAATAAAATCAATAAAAGTTGAAGCCAAACTATGTAGGAATTGATTCTGGCAATGTACTGTCCTTAGCACGACTAGGATTTTGAGATGCTGCATTGCCTTCTTTTTTGTCACGAACTGATGAAGTCGCAGTGTTTATTGAATTTGCCCCTCTAAACCATTAGAAGCCATAGCCAAAAATGATAAAATGGGAGTAAGGATCAATAAATTATCATGGATAAATGTACTTAGTGTATTTTTCTTGGTGTGAATCCTTTTAAACATTTTAATGTATTATTAATCTTTGACTGTTTTTCAAGAGATGAAAATTATTGGATTTCTGTTTTAGTAGTTAAATATCTGCTATGTAGAGTAAAACCATCTATTTTTTTATTGTTCTTATGCTACAAATTCGTGTGACACTATAGGACTCCGTCCCTTCCTTGCTTTGCTTGGATACGTTATTAGCTATATGGTTTAATATGTACTTAACAGATAATACTAGAAAGCTATAAAATTATGATTTAAGGCCATAGGAAGGATTTCCTTTCTTTCTTTTCTTTTCTTTTCTTTTTTTTTTTCAAACCATGTAAGATGGGCCTAACATGAATGTCTTGAGATTTTGTTTCAAGTAAAAAATATTTGAAAGTTGTAGAGGATCATTTCGGTAATTAGGCTTAGAGCCCAATTTAATATTATGGATTGGTTTTCTGTGCTGTGATAGAGCTTAGAAGACTAAATCCAATAAAGGATGTTATAGAGAGATTTGACTTGATAGGCTCGAAAAAGGGATCGTTAGACCATTTGATTAAAATAGGGCTTATGTTGAATAAAATAAGCCTTAAACCCTTTTATATTTAAAATGATTAATTACAAAAATATGACCTATGTCTTGTTCACTTTATGAAGACATGACTAATGTTAATTTTTTTAACAAATAAGTGACTCAAGTTTTATATAAAAGTGTCATTATAATTAATTACTATTAGAGAGATATGTGTTAGAGTCTTCTTTGTTTAAAAAAATTAATTTAATAAAAATTTACTTAATAAAATTAAATATATAGAATATTATTTTTTAAAATGAAAAAATTAAAAAAATGTAAAATTAATTTTTATGTCCAATAAAATATTGAGATTTGTCATTATATAATTATTAAATAATATCGATATTTTTGTATGAAATTCGGGCTACCTATTTATCAAAAAAATAACATAGAACATGTGTTTGTAAATTGATCAAAACATAAGTCATGTTTTTGTAATTAAACCTATTTAAAACATGTCATTTTAATAATAATTGGCTTCTCTTTATAATATAAATAAAACCCTTAGCCCATTTTCAAAGCCTAACTCTCCATTAAAGAAAAGAAGGCTTCAATAACAGCAGTCGGATCATTTGGATATGATCCAACGATGATCAGTTACACTCAATCTCGTATGTCCGATTAAGTGTCATCAAATGGTTGACATTAGCCTTCACCATTTATAAATAAATGGCTTCTCTTCTCTTTTAGGGTCATTATACGTATTGTTAAGATAAAGAGTAATATTGAAACTCTACTGAAATAACTCGAGAAAGAATCAAAGTAACTACTTCACGAAGAACGAGTTGAAAACAATCGAATTTATCTGATTTGATCTTTTGTTACACTCGCAGAAACCGAGCTTGCCTATTCCTTCTCCTTTGCCTCTCTGCAATATTTCTACACTTGTCATTAGTTCGGGACTTATCTTCGGTTGACGTCACCCTTATTGTATGTGATTAGCTAGCTACAACAACCCTACCATATATTATTTGGCAACTTTATTGGGGACAGGATAAGTTTTTGGCAAGAATGACACCTTCACACAAGAGAGTTGAGCAAGAAGTAAATCCCCAAGATCAAGAGAATCATCATGATGTGGTTAAGTAAACTCATGCGGTTGAGGACAATGCTGTTGCTATAGTCATGCAAACTCCTGCAATTGAAATTACGTTCATGATATGCACTGTTGAGATGAATATTACTCTAATTTTATGGGATTTAATTTGGATTAATTGTTATTAATTTTGTAGAAATTATATGGAATCGGTACTTAATCATGATTTATATGAATATCGGGTCTTTGAATCCAAAAGAAGCAAATAGTACAAAATTGGAGTAAAATATATACAAGGAACAAAAATCAGAAAGATAGGCCGGCCATTCATGGATTTAAGCCGTCGGCCTTTATTGGATTTCATCAGCGTATCTTGAATTTCGGCAGTGAACAAATTCAACATTAAACGCCGGCAGCATATATATTTAAGCCGCCGGCCATTTCATCTCTAGATGTTGGACAATATATGAAGGCCGGCAGCTTATCTATCAACGCCGCCGGCCTTTACTACACTGGATTCATGAATGAGAACATACGCCGGCTTAGATGAGAGAAACGCCGCCGGCCATTATGGGAAAATGCCGGCCTATCATGTAACCACAAGAGACAATGAGGAGGCAAATGAAGATAAGCCGGCCATGATGAATTTAGGCCGCCAGCGTTTATGTGTAACTGCCAGTTTACATTAAATGATGACCTTTCAATTACTCACTTTTGTATATAAATATCCTATAGGGTTTCTTTGAGAAGGCATTCGATAATTCAGATACAACTTTGTTAAGAAAAACCCTAGAGAGAAAATTTGAAGTTATGAGTGGCTAAACATCTAATCTAATCAAGGGGGATTGCTACAATTCAATTTACAAAGATTTGTGAGATCTAATTCGATTTAATCAATTGTTCTTTCTTCTGATATCTATATATCATCTAATTGTCTTGTTAATATTGTTGTGTTTGATTGTTACAATTTAGGCCTATTGTTCAATTGACAAAACAATACATTGTTAATTAGAATAATGAATCCGTAATTGTTCATCTATTCTAATAGGAGTAACACAATAACGTGGTTGATTATCATCAAATAGTTAATTCATGTTGTGATGATATATAATCTAATTTAAATGATTCATGCTCTATGGATTATTAATTAGGATTGGTAGTCTCTCTAATTTCTATTGCTATTGATAGGTTAAATCCTAAGAGCTTGTTTAGGGTTATCTAATCAATAAGAGAAATAACTAAAGATCTTATCTTAGTTATCAATTCAGTAAGGAGAGATAGGGTTTCAGAGCATATTGAAATCTATAACCGATCTAATCAGAAAAAGAATAATGATCTTTGCATCAATGATCGAATCTAGGAATTGAATTGTAGTACCACCTTGATTAGAGATTTCTTATTATTGAATTCAACTCTTATTTGCAATTGCTAGTTTTAGAGATAAACTAAACTTAAATTGCTTTTGATTAAACAAACCCCCCAATCTTCTTTCGTCTGCATTCTTTCTTAAATAGAAATAAATTTACCCCAATCCCTGTGGAGACAAACCTACTCACTATTATATACAAATTTTAAAGTAGGTTTTAATTTTGTTGGATTCGACACCCACCATGCACTATGTAGAGGAACATCTAGGTTCTCAACCAATTCTTGAATGTCTTCATGTAGTTTCTACTTGGTATAATTGAAATTGCCTCTACTGCATTGCGAAGCATACTGCTCATGATAACTTTGCTTGCACTAGGCATGTAAGAGATTAATACTGCATCAGCTATGGCTATCTTAGAGGGTACTCAACACGAGACCCTACGTGATTCTCAACACGAGCAAATCAATGTTCCCATTGTTGAAAACGGTTGAGGACATCGGCAGGAGCCATTACAGCCTTTGTTGCCTCCAAGTCCAAGAGATCTCACACCTACTGTTAGGCAAGAGGCAAGGGTCCATCTTAGAGGATC
This sequence comes from Combretum micranthum, assembly GCA_024138025.1. NCBI lineage: Eukaryota > Viridiplantae > Streptophyta > Magnoliopsida > Myrtales > Combretaceae > Combretum > Combretum micranthum. Next base: position 107,641 of record JAMXBD010001858.1, on the reverse strand, counting down.
CTCCTCCTCTAGATGCAATGTCCAACCACTTACGACTGGAGTAGCTATGCCTCATAACATTACTCCTACTTCTCAAGTGGGAGTTAATACGTCATTTGCTTTCGTGTCATATGTGACCAAGAAAAACCTTAAAAACTACCTAAAACAAGTGCAAGTTGTATTTGGTACCAGCGTCATCAACCCGAGGCTTCTACACCTACAAAGGATTATGGAGAAACCCTATTCTAAGGACTACACTAGTTTAAAGTTTATCAAATTCAATGGGAAAAATGATAGTGCTAAGAAGCACCTTCTCAAGTTCATTGAGACTCTTGAAGTCTATGGACTTGATGATGACTTAAAGCTCAAGGAATATTTTAAGTTCTTGATGGAGAAGGCATATACCCGGTGTGTCAATCTTGGCCCTAGCTCGATTGATTAAATGGGAGACTATGTATAGAATGTTTCTTGAGAAATTCTTTGAACCTCAAGAATGAGTGATATTGACCAGCATTAGGCATATTAAATAATGCCTGAAGGAAGATCTTCCTTCTTATAGACTACATTGGGTGCTTAAGGAAATGCTCCTTAGACATCTAGGATATGTGTGACGAAAGTGAACTCATCAAAATATGCATCCAAGATATGTTCACAGAAATGCTGTATATTTAAGAATTTGTCACTTAAGTTCGTCTTGATGTTAGTTAAGACTTCTTGATGTTAGTTAAGAATGCACAAAGGATGAACAATTTAATTATCAAATAAAGGGGTGACCCAAATAAGAAGTGACAACCATCAGTGAGTACTGCTCAAGGTAGAAGCTTCAAGGGTGGTGAGAAACCTAGAAGAGACAGTGCTTCATAATTTCTATCTTTTTCATGCTATGGTTAAGTTGTCCTTAACCAATAACTTAAAGTCGACATCTTTAGATTGATAAGGGTTAAGCAAGAAGCTACAACACAAGAAAAAGGAGATGCAAGTTAAGGTTCCATAAGACAGTAAGACATCCAAAAAAAGATTGTTGGACATTAAAGAGGATCTTTAGTGAGAAGATTTGTAATGGTGAACTTGAACTTGATAATAACAATGTGCATAGGAATCTCCTTCCCCCACATAATAATTAGGGAGTTGTTAATGCGAGAATTAACATCCACTGGTAGAGGAAAGGAAGTTGATGGAGGTTCGAGCAACTATGCTACATTGGCTTTGCTCAAAACCTCTAATGTAAGGAATTTCTTTGATCTCTTTGGATTTAATGAGGAATCTAGGATTGCAGCTGCAAACGATCTAGTGCACTAGTAATGCAATGCAAATGGCTAATAATGAAAAGGCAATAATCTTCATAAAAGATTATATGTGCATTAGTAATCTGAACCACAACCATCCATTGTTTTTGGAGAGTAAACTTAATGGTCATCCCATTAGGACAACCTTCATTAAGAATGGCACCTCACTTAATGTTATGCTATGTCAACTTTTAAAGTAGCAAAACTTGATATGAGGAAGTTCGTCAAACAGTCGATTGACATACACAGCTTCAACGATGTCCCTGCTAAGACAATAGGTTTCATTAATGTGGATTTTAAGGTTTGTCTTATTTAAGGATTAACAAAATTTCATGTGATTGATGCTTCTGTCTCCTACCTCTTGTTAGTAAGGAGAAAATGAATACATGATCACAATCTTGTCCCTTCAATGCTACATCTTAAGCTGAATTCTATGATAAATATGCTGGAGAAGGTGAAAATATCATTAATATACCTACTATTATACCACTACCAAGGTGAGAGGAGGTGCAGAGCAAGAAGCTAGAAAGCACAAAGCGACTTCCGCATCTAGGAGTCGAAGGAAAAAGAGAGGGGGTAACGAATCTGTAAATATTGAGAGTTACACTAGAGTAGATGGATGTATCGTATACCATTTATGATGGTCTATGGGGTTTGAGGAGGCATTTGTAGCCTCTTCTAACCCCTTAGACTTGCAAGAAGCCTAACCTGCTCCTCTATAGTTGTGGAAAAATTATGTGCAACTGCTAGCTATTTTAGGGAAAATTATTTTTGAGTTATACCTATAGCTACATTTTTTCTTTTACTATTTATACAGCTAGAAGTCCCATAATTCATGGGATTTGGCTTAGTGTAGTTTCCTAATTTTCTGCTAAGGTTTTTAATCGAGTGTAATTTCCTAATTTTTGCTATTTTTTTTAATGTGTAAAAGGCTGATCAACATTATATGTGAAAATATAGAATATTACAAAGGCATTTTCTTGTTCCATTCTCAATGTTATTTCTCTACGTTTAGATTTTAAGATGGTATCAGAGTAATATTTTCTTGGGAACTGTTTTTTTATTTTACTTTTTCCAGATTGATTATTATGCTCTCTTTTTTGGCCGGCCTTAATTGTTGGTTTCTTTTCTCCATTTGATTAGCCTTAATTGCCGACAACATGCCAAAAACAATAAAGACTACTGTTTACTCTAGGGAAGAGACTCGAATCTAACAGCTTGGTGAACTTTAAAACATTCAACCTGCATATAGGTGGAATGGAAAAAATTATCTTAAATGGTCCTAGCTTATTCAAGCGACATTGAAAGGAAAGTGACAGATCAATCATCTCATGGATATAGGATTGGAGAAAGAGGATCCTCAATTTGAGCACGGGATGAAGAAGACTTCGTGATCATGACATGGTTATGGAATTATATGTTCTAGAAATTCAGCAACACGTGTGTTTTTACTACTGCCAAAGAGGTTTAGGATGCCATCTAAGAGACTTATTCTAAGTCTAAAGATGCAGCTCAGGTGTATGAAGTCAAGATGAAGATGATGGCTGCAAAACGAGGGATGAAAACAATGATTAAATATCCTAACCAATTAAAATCATTGGGCAGGAACTCGGCCATTATAGGGTGATAAAAACTAAGTGCTCAAAGGATTCAACTATTTTAAAAGAATTTATTAAAAAAGGATAGAGTATATGATTTCTTATGTGGACTCAATCCCAAATTTGACCAAGTGAGAATCTATATCCTCGGTAGACAGGAACTCCAAAGTCTTAATGAAGTTATAGCACTAATATGAGGAGAAAAGAGTATAAGGTTTGTGATGCTAGAACCACAAAATGTTGATGGTTCGGTTATGGTGGCTAATGATGCTAAATTAACCTCAGACTCGGACATAGGGATAACTCTTGAAACAAGAAAGAATAATCAGTCCAGGTCACAAAATCACGATGAGTTATTCTATACTTATTGCAAAAAACCTTGACACTTTTGAGAGAAGTGTTGGAAGCTTCATGGAAAGCCCTCCGAACCGAGAGTGGAGTAAAAAAGGAAACCAAACAAAGAATAATGAGCTACCAAGTCGTGCTGGACAAGTAAGTATGGTTGCTACTCTACAAAGTGAAGTTGCATCACAAGAGCCAAGTGGTCTTAACCAAGAGGAACTTGAGAGGGTAAGATCTCTTATCAACCATCTTAGGAAGCCTTCGTTACTTGTTCTTTGGTGCATTCAGGTAAGTTTCCTTTTTTCATAGGATTAAATGCTTTAGATACACACTTCATTAATTCTTAGATAATGGACTCGGGAGCTACTGATCACATTACCCATTCATCCAAATGCTTTTGAACCTATAGCCCATGTCCTAGCAACCAAAAAATAGCTACAACTAATGGATCTCTAACAATTATTGCAGGAGTAGGAGATGTTCAAATAAACCCAACCGTGACCCTAAAAAATGTCCTTCTTGTTCCCAAATTATCCATTAACCTTGTCTCCATACAAAAATTTACCCAAGATCTATCCTGCAATATGGTTTTTTACAGTGATTTCTGTGTGCTTCAAGACAAGGCTCAGGAAGGATGATTAGATGTGCTAAAGAAAGGGACAACCTCTACTACCTCGAGATGCCAAGATAGTTGAACATAGCCAAAAGCAGGGTCCTTATATCAGAGACTAGTTTGTCTAACAAAGAGAAAATCCTTCTTTATAATCATCATTTAGGACATCCATTGTTCAGGGTCATTAAGACTTTATTTCCAACATTGTTTTTAAATTTAAGTCTTGAAGATTTTCATTGTGAAGTGTGTAAGCTTGCTAAACACAAGCAAGTATCTTTTCCAATCAGTAATAAAAAGAGCTATATTCCTTTTTATCTTATCCATACTGATATCTAGGGTCCTATCGTTCTTAATGTCTCTATAGCACAATGGTTTGTTTCTTTTATTGATGTATGTACTTGCGTTACTAGGCTATTATTGTTAAAGTATAAGTTTAAGTTAGTACCGGACTACCAAATTTCCGCTCCATGGTAAAAAATCAATTCGGGGTTGATGTTAAGATATTCAGGTTTGATAATGCTAGGGATTATTTCAACTAGGTCCTCACTCCTTACTTTTAGAAAGAGACAGTTATTCATGAGTCATTCTATAAGTACTCCACAACAAAATGGAGTAGCAAAAGGAAAAATAGTGACCTCCTTAAGAAAACTTGAGCTCTGTTATTTCAGAATAGACATACCTAAAACTTTTTGGGAGGAAGCAGTTCTTACAACTACTCATCTCATAAATCATTTTCCTTCATGAGTCTTGAAATACAAAAGTCCAATGGAAGTTTGCTCATCCTTTTACCCTAACATAAGAACCACAAACAATCTTGTTCCTAAGGTTTTAGGGTGGTGCTTTCGTTCATATTCATGGTCTAAACAGAGGAAAACTTGATCCTAAAGCTCAAAAACGTGTATTTGTTGGGTACTCTTCAACTCAGAAGGGATACGAGTGTTACTTCCCTCCATCAAAGGGATTCTACGTCTCCATGGATGTCACATTCAATGAAAAGAAATCTTACTTCATGAGATCTTATCTTTAGGGAGGGGATTCTACTTAAGAAGATAAGAATAAGAAACTTTTGATCATGAAGGTTTCCTAAATCCACTTGATCTATCCTTGGCCTTAGTCCTTTTGTGTCTATTTTAAAGTATGCTCCTTTACCTAAGACTAGTATTGCCATTGCTGACACTCCTACTGAAGTCGCTCTTACCGAAGCATTCCTGACGCTACTAGAAGACTTGACGAAGATAAGAAGAAGAAAGTAAGGGTTGTCCTTGAACCTGTACGAGTCCAAGAGTCCGAGCTAATGAATGAGGTAATATTTTGTAATCCAAACTCACAAGGTGAAACCAAAGGTTAAATGGAAAATAATGATCAACCCATTAATGTGGCTGAAACACAAATTGAACAGGTTGATGATGATGATCTAGACTTACCCATTGCCATTAGAAGAGAAAACCAGAGAGTGTAGAAATTGACCTTGTACCCTTTAGCACATTTCTTATCTTTTAAAAAAATTCTCACCACCTCACAAGCCTTCCTTTAGCATGAATGCCATCACTTTCCTATGAGTGTATCTAAAGTATGTCCAATGAAAAATGGAGTTTAAGGCATTGGAAAAGAACAAAACCTGAGAGTTGGTGAGATTACCTATTGGAAAAAAAAAAAACCTATAGGCTGCAAATGGGTGTATACAGTAAAATATAGAGTAGATGGGTCAATCGAGAGATATAAGGCTCGGTTGGTAGCTAAAAGGCATACACAAACATATGGGATTAACTATCTAGAGACCTTTGCTCCTATTGCAAAGATGAATTCAATTAGAGTATTGCTAGCATTTGCTGCCAACTATGGATAGGGTTTACACCAGTTTGATGAATGTATTTTTACATAGGGATCTAGAAGATGAGATTTATATAGAAGTCCCATCGGGTTATGATAAGAACCTAGATGCTCACTTCATGTGTAAATTGAAGAAGACTCTATACGGTTTTAAGTAATCTTCCTGAGCACGGTTTGGAATATTTGCAAGGGTTATGTTGACAATAGGGTACAAGCAAAGCCAAGGTGATCATACATTGTTCACTAAACATTCTTTTACAAGGGGAGTCATAGCTTTACTTGTGTATGTTGATGATATAGTGATAACTGGAAATGATGATGAGGATAAATAGGCATTGAGTCAGTGTTTGGCTAGGGAATTTGAAATCAAAGCATTGAGAAGATCGAAGTATTTCCTTGGAATCAAGGTTTCTCATTCAAGACAAGGAATTTTTATCTCGCAGTAGAAGTATGCTACATATCTTGTCAAGGGAATAAGCTAGATGGCATGTAAGCCAACGAGCACACCTATGGACCCAAATCTCAAGCTAACAACAGCATAAGATGATGTTACAATAGATCAGGAAATGAATCAGCGATTAGTAGGGAGACTCATATATCTCTCTCACACATGACTGGATATAGCATTTGAAGTAAGTATAATAAGTCAATTCATGCACAAACTGAAGGAGGTTCATTTGCAGGTAGCTTGTAGAGTACTTTGGTATCTTAAAGGGACACCAAGAAAAGGTATTTTATTCAAAAGAAATGGAGGTTTAGTACTTGAAGCATACACTAATGCTGATTATGCTGTGTCTATTGTTGATAGAAGGTCAGCATTTGGATATTACACCTTTCTTGGTAGAAACCTTGTGACATGGAGGAGCAAAAAACAAAGTGTAGTAGCTCGATCGAGTGCACAGGCAGAGTTTAGGGCAATGGCTTAAGATGTATGTGAACTACTCTGGTTGAAGATCATTCTTGAAGACTTAAAAGATTAAGTGGGATGGACCTATGACACTACTATGACAACAAGTCTACAGTCAACATAGCTCACAATCCCATACAACATGACTGAATAAAGCACATTGAGGTTGATAAACATTTTATCCAGGAGAAATTGGACAGTAGACTAATATGCATGCCTTATGTGTCAACAAATGGTCAACTTGCAGATGTTCTAACAAAAGGGTTAAATAGCTCAATCTTTTAAATTATTGTATCTAAGCTGGGAATAGAAAGTACCAATTGACCAGCTTGAAGGGGAGTGTGGAAAAATTATGTGTAAATGCTAGCTATTTTAGGGAAAAATATTTTTGGGTCATACCTAAATCTATGTTTTTTTTTCCTTTTCTGTTTGTATAGCTAGGATTCCCATAATTCATGGGATTTGATCGAGTGTAGTTTCGTAGTTTTCTACTAAGGTTTTCAGCTAGTGTAGTTTCCTAATTTCTACTAGGTTTTTTGTGTATAAAAGGCTGACCAACACTGTATGTAAAAATTTAGAATATTACAAATAAATTTTCTGGTTCTATTCTCAATATTATTTCTCTATGTTTGGATTCTAAGAATAGTTACAAGACCAGCTTAAGCTGCAAGTTGAAGAAATTGAGGGGTTGAACATGACAACCTTGGGATAAGCACCCAGACTCATCTTTATGAGTAAGGGTTTGATTAAAGAAATCAAATATGCCTTAGTGGATTTGATTAAGGATTCAAGATAGTCTTTGCTTGGACTATGAAGAGAAGTCAGGCCTTAATCCGAGCTTGGTAATGCATTGTTTGAGTATAGTGCTGATATGCTAACATAACAAGGAATGTACATGAAAAATTTAATTTTTAATTCTACGTTAGCATATTTATTTATTATTTCCTTTTTTTTTCACTTACCCTCTCTTTCTCTTCTTCCATACTCTCTTCTCAAACCAAAAATCTCCAAAATGCCAATCACCATTACTTCACCCCCAAACACCACTCCATCAACCTAACCAACACCAACACCAACACCACCAAAAACAACTAGACACATCCACCATCAATGAGCCAACTACCCTTACCGTAACAAACTACCACTACTCAATACGACATACCAAACACCACATGTCCACACTCCATGCACAATCCAGTTAAATAAACCATACAAGCTAATCTTCACCCTTCTTGGCTAATGATCACCCAAGCCCATACCATCACCACTATAGCCATAGTAGGTTCTGTGTTGTTGTGTTTTTGTTATTGGATCGTGTAATGGTTTTGATTCGGGTTATATGTGAGTGTTTGGTTGAAGAAACAGTATTAGCTATGGGTCGCATCATTGATGATGGTTAAATGGTGGAGTGTCTTTTCGGATGGTTAGATATTTGGTATAGGCCTTTGGCATGTGTGTGGGTTTGGGTTTTGAGTTTAGATTCAATTTTAGAGATGGAGATGGAAGTTGTTGTGGGTTATGCTTATTCTTGGTATGGTTGGTTTTTGTCTAATCGTTGATGGCTAGTTCAATATGCTCAACAATTGTTCGTAGCAGTTGTGCTGTTAGCCTTCTATTTGGTAATGGTAGATGTCATTAGTTGTTTGGATAAGATTGTTAGTGTTTAAGTGGTCGATGGTAGTCTCAGGTTGTTATGGGTTTTCAACATTGGGGGTATCGCATTTGTGTTGTGGTTATTTATAGTTGAGATTGGTTTTAGGCATTTGTATGAGTAGTGTCCATGGTGTTGGTGTGGAGTTATGGGTTTTAGCTTTGGTTCGAGGTAGAGAAGGATTGTCTTCGTGGTGGAGATGGGCTAAACAAAGATGGAGCCAAGTGGAGGGAGGAGGGGGGAGAGAGAGATGGAGGTCCTGAGAATGAGATAACAACATGGTGGAGGGAGAGACAAAGGAGAAGATCAAAAGAGAGAGAGCGTTAGAGAGAGAAAGAAGAGAGGTTGAAGAAGAGAGAGAGAGGGGTAAGTGAAAATAAATAAATAAATAAATATGTCGACATGAAAATTAAAAATTAATTTTTTAATATGAATTTCCTGCCACGTCAGCATATCACAGGATTTTTTATGGAATTCTAACCAAATGTACCATGGATAAAAAATTTAAAAAGTTCTGTTTTTTTTTTTTAAATTTAAATATATTTTTCCATCCCATAGAGCCTTTTAATTAGTCCTGTGTTGGGAAGCTCTCTGTGTATTTAAAAATCAACTAAATTCATGAGTACAATTTAGTCTTAATTCCATTAAAAATATCAATCAATCAATCAACCAATCCTGTTCTGGGTTTTTGGTATTGAGGATGTTGTGTTTGTCGTGGTTATTTATAGTTGAGATTAGTTGGAATTTGGTTTTTGCCACTTGTATGAAGTGGCGTTTATAGTGGTTGTGTGTGTTCAATTCAATATGTGTTTGGTTTTGGTGTGGAGTTATGGGTTTTAGGTTTGGTTCAAGGTAAAGAATGATTGTCATGGTTGTGGAGATGGGCTAGAGAAAGATGGAGGTGCAAGGAAGAGAGGGAGAGGGTGGGGGGTGGGAGGTGGGTGGGGTGGTGTTGCAGGGACGAGGGGAGAGGTGGTGGAGTTTAAGAATGGAGGTTCTAAGAATGAAGACAATGTGGTAGAGGGAGAGACAAAGGAGAACATCGAAGGAGAGAGAGGTTAGAGAGAGAAAGAAGAGAGGCTGAAGAAGAGGGGGAGAGAGAGAGGGATAAGTGGAAAAGAAAGGAAAAAAAATATGATTACATAAAATTAAAATTAATTTTTTAATATGAATTCCTTACCATATCGCTACAATTTTTTATTAGATTCCAACTAAATGTACATGGATTAAAATTTTAAATTTTTTTTAATTATTTAAGTATATTTTTCCATCCTATAGAGCCCTTTAATCCCATGTTGGGAAGCTCTCTGTGTATCCCATTTTAAAAAATCGACGAGATTCAAGAAAAAACTTGGCTTAAATCGTCATGTGTTGTCCTAAATTAAGACGTGACTCCTGTTCGTTGGATGGGCATGATTTGATTGTAGTTGCCGGATGCAATAACCTTGCAAAAGAAAAACATGTGAAATAAACTCACACACACTATGGGAATAGCAAATTGTTGAAAAAGTAGCTTTTGGTGCTGCCCAAACAAGTGAAAGTAGATGAACGATTCCCATCCACCTACATATTACAAATAAACCCACAGATTTTTGGTGGTATAGAGCCTTAACAGTGATCGACAACACAATGACAAGCGAAGACATGATTCCTTTTCTTTTTTTAGCTAGACAATCAATTTGAAATGGAGGAGGAACCTGATGCATGTACGACGCCGATAAAATGGAGGAGACGTGATGATGCTGGGAATATAGGCAAAGAGAATCTCGGCGAAGCACCATTGGAAGACATAAGTTATGGATGCACATTCACATATCATTAAGGATGGCGATGTAGATTGTGTCTCCTGAGTGGACGTTCCATTATTTTTTTTTGTTTTTGTCGTCTTCTTTGTTTTTATTATTTTTTTCCTTTTATATTAATGCAGGCACTCAGGTACATATGTGCATCGGTGAACCTACGAACCCTTGCCCAGATCTTTGCGCCTAGGAGTGAGCAACACTCCTTGATAAATGAAATTGGTTTTGGTGGATTGTTGAGCGTGGATTTAAACCCATTGACTGGAGGGTGTGACATGAACTACAGATGGTAGGTTGACTGTTGGATAATACACATTAAGAATGGTGGAGTAGTTAGAGGACACTCTATTTACGTTGAAATCAAACATGTAAAGATTCTTCTATGCCTTCATTTGGACGTACATGTATGCACTATGAAAAATCATAGACCCAGAACTGCAAAACTTGAAAAGCAAAGTTAAGCCTTTGAGAAACATCGATGAACCCGCACATACTTGGTTGAGATGATACAATAGGTGAAAGTGATGAGGCACCAAAAGAGGAAACTAAGTCCACGACAACAGAACATGGGAGTGTAAGACGGTTCCACGGTAGTGATGTTAGCACTTATAAATTCTTAACAGCCGAAGACAGTGGATTAATGGAGTTTTTGTCCCACCAAGAAGCAAGGGACTTCTATAGGTTGCATGCAATTGCAATGGGTTTCGATATACATAGATAGGATCACCAGAGAACGAAGGACGATGTTGTGATGACACAAAGATGGGTATGCAATAGAGTTGGAGCTTTTACCAGTGATGTTAAAGTACAAAGTAAGGAAAAAATGTATAGATGTTTCATTACATGATTTGATTGTTGCGTAACATTTAGGGTCCTAAGAGAAGGTGAAGAAAAATGGAGAGTGAAAGACATAGTAACCGAGCACACATGTGAGCTGGTTTCAACCAATCACTCATTTTTACTGAAAGGTAATCACACAATGATGCCTCCTAATTGTGCATGCATCAACATATTGCATGAAACTGGTATAAGGCCAAGTCAAAATATGGATAACTTGGTGAATTTGTTGGGTGAGTTTACTAATGTTGGATTCACACAAAAGGATATATAGAACTACATAAAGAAGAAATGAGATGACAATGCTCGAGAAGGTGATGCCGCATCTGTGGTTGCATATATGATGGCTAGAAGTAAAGCCAATCTAGCGTTTTTCTACTAGATGTACATTGATAATGGGCGATTGTTCAAACAAATGTGGGTGGGTTCCAAAAGAAAAATAGACTATAAATGCTTCGGTGATGTAGTTGTATTTGACTCCACTTATAGGATGAATGTTTACAACACGCCATTTGTTCTCATCACAGGGGTCAATCACCATCACCAAACCTGTATATTCGGATTTGCATTGTTGAGCGAGGAGTCAATGTAACTCCCTGAATTTTAGATAACTTGAATATGATACTTAATAAATTGTAACATAGAATCTTAGAGAACTTCGAGAAAAAGTCATAAAGACCACTCCTGATTTTTCGCGATTTAATAACATTAAAGTATAAACAAATTTTGTTATAATTAGAAATATTCGAATCCTTATAGATAAAATTTTGAGGCAGAAAATATAACTTCCATAATCATAACTAATTAATAATCAAGATGAATAAATTTCTAGGCAATAAAAGAAATATTTCGCAACACAAGAAAAAAATTCTACAAGTGATTATAAATAGCCTTAGATTACACATATAAGAAGAAACAATTAATTTTAAAAGCCTATTGGTTAGAAAATGATAATTTAGAAAAGGATCACTAAAGTTCAAAAATATATGATAGGATTAAAAGAAAATCAATATTTATAAATCTAGACCTTAGATAAAAATATATATGTGCATATACAAGATATATACTAAAGAAATATTTTCAAAAGAATATAACAATAATAGTATGATTAACATATAATATGATAGTAAATTAGAATCCTAAATATATGATAGATATTGGATTTAAGACCCGATTAGACCTTAGTTAGAAACTTTAGAGTATTGTGAACCTATTTATGATCTAAAAACCTTAAGAATCTAAATAAATAAATGCATTAAAAAGACACCAAAGATAGATTTTGTAATCTAAGTCAAGAACCAAGAATAAGTATATATATATATAAATAAATAAATGGCTTTAAATTTTAAATGCATTAAAAAGCTAATAATTCATGGTATGTGTATAATAAGAATAACCTATTAAAGATAAAACATTAGGGATATAAATACCCAATGAAGAGCTATAAACAGACCTACAATTAATTATTTAGACTTCAAATAAAAATTTAGACCACACCATTTTTAGTTAGAAAATTTAGAGTCTGTAGATACCAATCTTATATTTTGACCTATCGGACCCTAAAACCTTAATCGCGTAGAACAAAACTTTAGAAATACTAAATCGCGTAAATTTTAAACTCAAAATTTGAAACTCAACAATATTTTAAAATATTTTAGGACCTTAAATAAATTGTTGGAAATAAAATTCTCATATAACTAACATAAATATACGCATAGGAGACAGTTTTTGATGAAATTAGCTAGATATTTGAATTTATTAATATTTTCTCAAATGTTGTTGCAAGTCATGGTGAAAATTGGAAACACTTGGCCAGCCCAAAATTGCTCCAAGTCTCTCCACCATATGTAGCTAGCTTAAGGGAGTAGTGAATGGTCCATAAAGAATACACATCACTAACAAATTACTTGGACCCAATTCCACCATGAAGCCTTGTTTAAGAAGTAGCTTGCACATGAGGTTAGAATTTAAACACTTAACTAGCCTAAATTTGCTACAAGTCTCTCCACCATGTAAGCTAGCTTAAGAGAGTAGAAAAGAGTATATGAGGTCAATTTTAAGACACATCAACCAATGAAAATGCACCAAATAAAAACCTAATTAATGCAAACTTGTTGAATTACTTAAAGGGACTTGTAGAACCGGTAAACAAAGATTTCTCTTCCTCTTTCGTAAAACAACAACAACATAATTTATTAAATAAAATAAATAATTAAAGCCTAAACTAGTCAAACCTTCCTACATAAGTTTTCTCAACCCTTCATCCATAAGTTATTAAAACCTTCCTTCATAAGTTATCTTGACTCCTATAAATAATGGACAACCAACAAAGCAAGTCCCTCTCCCAAAAATTCAAAACCGTGAAACACACAAAATTCTCCAAAAATTGCAATTCCACTTCTCTTACAACAAATTGTCCCCATTTGAGCTCCCATCAACCAAAGACCCATCAACCAAGACTCCATTTTTCTTGCAACTCCACTACAAGTAGCTATCAACCATTCAACAAAATAAAAGACAAGGGTAAGAATATATTGTAGTTAGTTATCTTATATTTAGAATATGATAAACTTATCTCCTTATCTATATATGTAGGTTTTGGTCTATATAAGAAAGAGAATTTATCGTCTCTCCCTCTAAACCATCAAGGTAATGTCTAAACCTATTCTACAAATTTACAATCTCCTTCATGTGTAGAAATTAGGAAAATTAAAGGCATAGAATTGTCATAGAAATTCTACATGAATAGCCTCCTTCAATTATGTTAATATTAAAATGAATGAGAATAATAGGTGATATCATTTTGATTAAGTTAGAATACCATATCTAGTAAAAAACTATGAAGAAAATTAAACTTAGATTTTAGAAAACCCTAGATTCTAATTTTGTTGTCACTATAAGGCTATGACTCTAAAAACTTAATACATGACTTAGTTTAGTTCAAAGGCATTAGTAGAATATGTCTTTAATGCTATCTAGATAATAAAACTCAACCAACATAAACCCCAAGATGTCAAATATATATATATATATATATATATTAAGCATATGATGCATGAAATTATAATAAAGAAACTTGTCATTAGGTATATTAAAAGTATGATAACAATGAAGGATTTTTGAATGAGTTAGAATTAAACTTGAGAGATAAACTATAATTTGGAATACAAAATAATACTTAGATGAATTTAAAAGATCATTGGAACCATGTATTAATAATTGAAATTTAGATAAGATCCTCTAAATAATAGAAATTCTAACCTACATAAACAAATAGGGTTGACAAAATAAACAATAAAAGAAAATTTGTTATCACTAAAGATATTAATGGACAATATAAATTAAAAATAATAAAACTCATTACCAATGATAAAAGCTTAATAATGACAATAGGAAACAAATATATATATATATATATAATATAGGAAAGTCTTACACCAACTATAGGAATATATAAGAGTAGGAGGAATATAAATTAACAAGTAAATAAGTTGAGTAACTAGCATATAATATGCAAAACAAGCTTTTTAACACCTATTTATACAACAAGTTAAAATAAGTAATATAAGCCTACTTAAAGATTTTACACTAAAAACATGAATTTAAAATTATTTAGGTCACTTTTTAGTAAGAAATAATTATCTATACGAATTTTGTAAAAATATAATGTATTTCATAAACTTTAAAAATGACTAATTATAGGCTACTATCGGAATAGAAATAATAAAACATTATAAACATTAGAGATTATAAAAAAAAAATATAAGATCCTTAAAGGATATAACAAAATTGAGTTATTAGAAAGCTTCTATAACAAATTTTAGAATTAGTAAAATCACTTAACTCACTTAATAATTTAAAAATAAGTAATTGATGTCTAAAAATAGTAGCTATGTCTAAAATATAAAACAAAGTATATAGAAAAACAAATAAGGTTGACAAACAAAGTAAATAATAATTAAGAACCTTAGTTGTTTTTACCTACATTAGAAAAAGCAAAAATTTAAATAACCTATATTGGTAAAAACACTTCCTTGACATATAAGTACAAATAAGATCAAGAGAAGAAAAAAAAATAAAATTATAACATAAGTTTCATCCAAGTGATGATCAAGACACTTAAAAATGAATTTAATCACTAAAGCTTAGTAGTAGATACATAAAACAAAGCAATAGACATGAAGTAAGAATTAAAAATATAAAACTGGAATAATAGATATCATAGTATAAACATTTCGAATCCATAGTCATATAAGGAAAAATATACAAAATAAAAGAATAAACTAGAAAATGAAAGAGTATGTCCAATAAGCTTTACAACACCCATTTATTTGTTAAAATCAAAGTTAAAACAAATAAAATAGATCTAGGTTAAGATTATGCTATTGAAATTGGTATTTGAAATCATTTAAGACACTTTTCCTAAGAAAAACGAGCTTATACAAATTTTATAACTCGATCGAAGAAACTAAGCCCTTATGAACCTTAAAACCCATATTTAAATGAAAATTAGGATTAAGATGATAAAGGTTGAGTTTAGGAGACAAAAGGGCACAACCGAGATTGTTATGCAAATATTAGTATAGTAATAAGTATCTTTTATCTCATTCTATAGGAGAAACAGATCAATCTTTGGAATTTCCAGTAGATTACTACGACTTAGCAAGGATACCAGGTGAGTAACTTTGACCTTATCACATTGTTTGTGCTTGTAGCATAGTGCATATGTAATAATATACTAATACTGTTATGCATGTGGGGTTGGGTATATCGCATGGTGCTTGGTGTATGATTGGTTGCCAAAACACCATATTGATAGTAACAATTACATTGTATGATAATTAATGTATGAAGCATGTTAAGGTTTGTCTGTGAATTGTATGGACACTTAAGAACCTAACCTAATACTATTCGACTATCTATTGAATTGGTCATGCATTGCATAACTTGCATATACTGCATAAAAAAGTGTGACAGCCCGCTCGTATTAGTATTTCGGATCTCGGTTAATGCTTGGTTTTTCTAGATGTAAATTTCCTAGTTCTTCCAAGATTATCCTTGTTCTGTTCGGTTCCACGGGAACTACTTGGCAAAAGAAGGAACGCCGCCCGTGGTATCGGCTTGAAATGACTAATACTTAATGGAGTCTCTTTGTTCCGAAAGGAAATTGAGTGAAGAAAATATATCTAATGAAGTGATAAATAAAGTAAGTACTGCTATTCCTATGGTTCTCTGTTTCTCCTGGGCGGGTGGGTCATAAGGATGTGATCCTTGACTAGGTTCCTTCAACCCTGATGTGAGGGCGTAAATCTACATCCTGTTTGGATTCCGGTTCTCCAAACTTGTAATTGAGCATATGTTTGATTGATACATTACACTTGCTTGATAATAAACTTGTTTGTTATTGCTTGATGTGTGGTTTGGTCAGGTTATCTCACTGAGCCGTGGTTTCGCTTCTCACAACAGTTTTTGTGCAGGGCTAATGCTTGCTGGGAATAGGCTAGGAATGTGTGAAGAGTGATTTCCCTATCAGACTTTCATGGAGTTAGAAAGATAGATTGCAATGAACTTAGAATACAAATTTGATAAATTGTATAAGCATTGAGATTTTGTATTTTATAGGTTGAAACCCAATTTTTATTATTTGGTAGGGGATACCGATTTTCTGCGATCTTGGCTAGATGTTCATAATTGAGTATCAATAATAATAGTATATGTATAACTAATGTTAACAAGTGAATAGAGTCTTGTAATCTGTGGCTTGCAAGACGGTTTTCATATTGCGGGTACACATGTAATATGGCAACTTCAAGATAATCCTACTAGGCCCGTATTAGGGTCATGACAGTCAACCGATGCATATTGTTGGCTACTAAGCAATTTTACAAAAGCCATGGATGGGAAACATCCAACATCAGTGGTCATTGATGGAGCAAAAGTAATGCATGCTACAATAGCACATATTTGGTTATACGCGACACATCAATTATGCCTATGGCATCTACATAGGAATGCCAAAACGAATGTTAAGAACCTATAATTCATCAAAGAGTTCAAGAAGTGTCTACGCATACGAATGACCATTGCGGAGTTTAAGGAAGTATAGGCAAATGCGGTAACTGAGCATGGATTACAGGGACACTCGTAGGTACAAACAATGTATGGAAATAAATATTCTTAGGTTGAATTGTACCTGCATGGGTGCTTCTGGGCAATCATGCAGACGGCACAACGATGTGAATCCATACATGCACATGTCAAGAGGTTCTTGCAAAAGGGGTTTAAGTCATACAAATTTATAGATGGCTTCAACAGGGCAATTGATGGCAATTGATAGACTTTGACATCAAGAGACATTTGCAGAGTATTAGACTAGACATACGCAACCTGCAATGTAGTTGGTCTTCATGAGACTTGAGGCTCATGTAGTATAGGTTTTCACTCGTGCCATATACAACAAATTCTGTGACATTCTCCACTATGAGGCTTTTATAGTATGTCGTTGATCGAACCGAAGGTCCTAGCTTCCACCAATATTCATTACGGTAGTATGGGGATAGTCAAAAGGTGGAGAAGTGATGTTTAAGACACAAGACCTCTCTATGAATTGCTCTTGCCTGGAATTTGAGACTAATGGTTTGCTATGCTGTCATACGATTTATGTTTCAAAGCTTAAGGAGCTAGTGGAAATTCCTTTCAATCTCATAATGACAAGATGTACGAAGAGAATAAGGAGTTACACCGACAACAAGGCCCTTCTGGTGATACACCCGATTACATGCTCGATTGGAAAGCACGGTATAGATCCTTGACAAATGCTTGCAACAAGATGTGCTATTGGACAAGTCAGACATCGGAAGGATACAACGATGTATCAAGTGAGGTGGCACGTTGGACGGTGAAAGTTAGTGGGATGACTATGGAGGAAGACAGCCCAATTACAGATAACATTGAACTGCCACAATCAATTAAGGACCCCCTTTGGCCATGAAGTCAAGAGGCCGCATCAAAGCGCCACAAATCCATAAACACTTTAAGGAAGTACGACAACTGCCGTGGTATTGGCCATACTCGTAGGAACTACCCTAACAAATGCATAGACCACGGATTCACAACTTCAACCGTTAAGCCAAATATATCATATAACATCAATGAAAATATTGGATTAGCAGAGGACTTCCTATTTGTAGATGAAGGGAGCATGTCAATGGTCAATCACAGGGTCTTGCAGCACACTATCCACAAATGTATGTTGTGCACCCGGATGATGCCTCCAGTCACAACCGGTAAACACCACATGTCATAGTGTATGATATACGTCATCAAAGTAGAACGTGTGTTGTATGAACATATCTTTAGAATATGGCTACCTCCCAATACCATGTCTAATTGATTGACTTTTTTGTACACACGAGCGGACCTTCGTATGGAAATTGCTGAGTCCTTCCAACTTCCCTACGTTAATATGTCAAACTATGTGCTTTTGTTGGATGCCTTCTTAAAGAAATGTAGTACAGTGACGTAATTTGATATTTTCAACAAATATAATACAATAGGCATGTTATGTTATTCACCGTTCTACTTACTAATCCCCAAAAGGCTGCTATCTCCCCTTAAAATACTAGAGGATGATGCAAAGTCATTATGTACAATATGTCGTTGTTAATAGTCGGATACCGGTAGGTTGTTTTATAAATGTTCTAATGTGGTAGAAGGTCATGTTTCCTATTTTGTAATTTTATCGAATTCAAATTCTAGTTATTCGATCTTATTCTGATATGTCATAACATTATTCTATTGTGGTAAAATAGCCGTAAGTAAATTTTGCACGGTTTCTTATAAGTCATAATTTTCTCGGATTATGGTAGTTTGGGCTTATTCTGGTATGTTGTAACACTGTTCAATTGTGATAGAATATTCGTATTTTGGTAGGTAAGTAACTTTGTTGTATGATGATGGTTTTATTGTATTATAATAGTATCGGTCATATTATCGTATGTCGTAATGTGGTAGAATGGTCGTATTATGGTAGATAACTTTTTACACGATTTCTCCTACATAGTAATTTTGTTGTATAATGATAGTTCTAGTATTTTTTTTAAGTTGTTGTAAGATTGTTCTATTGCAAAGTTGTATCTAGTAAGTAAATATTCCAAAATATTTTCTATCTCGTAATTTTATTATATTTTGGTAGTTTTAGTCTTTTCTAGTATGTCGTAAGATTGTTTTGTTATGATAAAGTGGTCGTATTCTGGTAAGTAGCTTTTGCACTTTATCTTTTATCTCATAATTTTGTTGTATTTTAGTAATTTCGGTCATATTCTGGTATGTCGTAGCATTGTTCTATTCTGGTATAATAGTCGTATTTTGGTAAGTAACTTATGCATCTTATTTTCCATCTTGTAAGTTTGTAGTTTCGTTCCTTTTTTTTTAATATGTCGTAATATTGTTTTATTGTGGTAGAATAGTCGTATTCTATTAAATAACTTTTCCATGAGATATTCTATCTTCTAATTTTGTTGTATTTTAGTAGTTTCAGTCATATTCTAATATGTCGCAATATTGTTCTATTTTGATAGAATAGTCGTATTTTAGTAAGTAACTTTTCGATAAAATCTTCTATCTCTTAATTTTGTCGTATTCTAGTAGTTTTGGTCATATTCTAGTATATCGTAACATTGTTCTATTATGGTACAATTGTCTTATTCTAGTAAACAACTTTTG
Source organism: Combretum micranthum (assembly GCA_024138025.1). Classification (NCBI taxonomy): domain Eukaryota; kingdom Viridiplantae; phylum Streptophyta; class Magnoliopsida; order Myrtales; family Combretaceae; genus Combretum; species Combretum micranthum. The sequence goes on along the minus strand of JAMXBD010001858.1, from coordinate 88,075 downwards.
AACGTTATTTTTTATAGCGTAATTTTGTTATATTTTAGTAGTTTTTGTTTTTTTTCTGGTATGTTGTAACATTTTTTTATTATGACACAATAGTCTTATTCTAGTAAGTAAATTTTTTTTATATTTTTTATCTCGTAATTTTATTATATTCTAATGATTTTTGACTTTTTTTAGTATATTGTTATCTCTATGGTAACTTTATCGTATTTCGATAGGTTTTCTATCGGAATCTGATAACTTTGCGGATATGATCGATTGAGCGGATGACGTCCTAATTTTAGGTTGTCCGTATGCGACTTCCGCGAAGTCCATCCCACCAGATTCAGGAGTACGATTTAGTCATGATACTATTGACAACATCAATCAATCAATACATCCCGTTTCAGCACAGGATTCCTATCTTCCACGTCACTCAGTCTCTCTCTCTCTCTTCCCACCCCTCTCTGCCAACGGAACTCTCACTTCTCCTGCTTGACTCTCTTACCATCGCTCTCCGATGGCGGCCACCACCACGACCAGTCCACCTTTCAAAATCATCGCAGCAGCCGATCCATTCGGCACGCCAATCAAGGACGCCTTAGTCTCTCACCTACGCTCCCTCGAAATCGAAGTCGAAGACCTAGGCACTGGCCCGTACTACTCCATCTCCGCCGAGGTCGGCCGCCGCATCTCCTCCGCCGCTTCTTCCACTTCCAACCTCCGCGGCTTAGTCTCCTGCGGCACCGGCTGCGGCGTCTCCGTATTCGCCAACAAGTTCCCCGGGGTGTTCGCCACCGCCTGTCTTTCCGTCGCCGATGCACTTAACGCAAGGTCGATTAATAATTCGAACGTCCTCGCCGTGTCCGGGCTGTCGACACCGGCTGATAAGGCTATCGAAATACTCGACACGTGGCTTAAGACTCCCTTTAAAGCACCTTGTCCTGCCTCGGATAACAAACCCTGGCCTGAGGATATCCAGCAGTTCCTCGATAATGCGGAGACGGAAATGCCCGAAATCGGTATGATTATCGAATCTTGATATCATGGGACTTATGTTTCCCGATTGCGGATAGGATTTCTCGTGTCTCCATTGTATGATAGGAGATTATAATGTTCAGTTGGGATAGGGGTATTTATCCTCTTTGATGTCACCCATCAATCATAAGCTTTTGCATATACTTGAAAAAAGCAAGCAAATGAGATGGCCTTAAATGTTTATTATACTAAACGTTTTGTGATCAGAGTGAAATTGCTGATTAGAGACATCAAAATTTGATCTGTTGAAATACTATGAGATTATATATATTGAATTCAAGATGGCATTTCGTGTTATCTTCTATTATAATTTAGATCATATATGTATTGGTGATATCACATATTGAAAAAATGTTTAATGCAATCGGGTCTGTAATTTGGTGAATGGATCAAATAAGATATTGATTTTGATCAACAAAGAAGTAGCTTGTGATAGCTATTGTGGTCATTTGAGTTAGTACCACAGAGTTTACTTGATGGATTCATCTGGTCTCTTTATAAAGCTGGAAACCCTGATCGGATAAAATTAGATGAACATTAAATCATGTTGATGCCCAGTTCAATGTTTGCTGATTCTGCTTTGTTGTATTTATTATGATTTGATGTTGCTAATTCCGTAGGCTTAAAATGCAGGTAAGAATGCTGAGTCAAAGTCACAATCAGATCAAGTTACAAACAATGTTGCAGATTCATGTGCTATCTGTTGTCTAGTAAAGAATAGGGAGTTCACGCCGATAGATATCATGCCAGGTGGGATGATGAAGATTGTTAGGAGACTCCAACAAGTGCAATAGTCCGGTTTAAAGCAGGGAGTGTGGAACCTGCACATCACCATACTTTTGGGCATGATTTGGTGGTGATGGAAGGAAAGAAGAGGGTATGGAATCTGACCAAGAAAGAGAAGTACGATTTGGAGGTTGGTGATTATCTGTTTACACCAGCAGGAGATGTGCATAGAGTGAAGTACTTTGAGGACACAGAGTTTTTCATCAAGTGGGATGGGCTCTGGGATTTGTTTCTTGATGAGGATCTGGAAACTGCAAATAGTGCTATCGACAAGGAAATAGCCGAGGAAGCTATTAAGAAGAAAACTACTGCTTAGATTACCATGCCATCCCATAGACTAAGCATATAATATGTATAATGTCTGGTAATGTATAATGTCTTTGGATTATAGTAGTTTTCAGTGTCATGGCATTGGCTATGCAAAAGGCTGCACCAGGCCAAGAAACCCAACCTAACTGGACGACTTAAAAAAATGATAGGCCAAGCCAAGACATGTCATGTTGTATTGCTCAACTCCTTTTCCCTTGTAGTACCACTGCCGAAGTCAGACCTTCTATAGCTGGCTGAAGTGAGAGCGTCAAGTTGACTCAGCTTAAGATCGATAAACTCCATTATATTTTCAAAGAGGCAATTTCAAGGATCAATGTACAGGTTTAAGGTTGTTTGCTTGAGTTGGTTTATGTCTATTGTAACTTTAATTTGTCTTGTTTCAAGTACGGAAACATAAATAAGAAATCGGTTTCTGCTAATACTACACGGTTCTTTGCTTGGGAAGAAGAGCTTGCATATATTATATTTAACCTTTTATCATCGGTGATGTGCCAATTATACACCTATGCATTACATAAATTCTATTAGTAAAATATATCACAAAATCGTTTTATCTCTCGTATTGTCCTGTACTTTCTAATTTGGGAGGCAGTTCTCTATTCAATGAATAAATACAGATTGAGTACACAAGATGTAGCTCGTTTGTTGTGTTAGTGGTAGAGTTGTAAACAAGTTTAGTTGAGTTGACACAGTACCAAGTTTGAACTTGAATCGAATTTGATCGAGCTTTGATTTTTAAGTTTGAATTTAACTCAATTCAGTTCGAGTATTCTTTTAAATATTTATCTAACTATAAAGTGTATTTGATACTCGATAAGCATGAACTTGACTTGACTTGTTTTAATACTCAATTGAACTCGATTATACTTACAAGCTCACCAAGCTGAGTATTTTCAAGTTCGATAGTTACTTGAGTAGCTAGAACTCAAACTTGATTTGATTGTGAGCGAATCGAATTTGAACTTTTATCGAATCGAACTCGAATAGCTGATGAGTTGTCTCGATTTACTTACAGTACTAGATAGTAGCTTCTAAATGCCCTTTACCCGCCTCATGCTCTTTCCTTAATGTCAATAACTCTTCCCCAGAATCACATATGTAACCGGAAGCCTGACAACGTTGTCTCTTCCTTACCGTCAATGTAATCCTGTTAAAAAAAGCAAATCCATTTTTACAAACTTAGTGTAATGCTTGGGGTGGTCAAGTCAACAAACACTCCCTGAGATAAATGGTAGAGGATTTGATGCAAGTTTTAACTTTGCATCCATGAATAGATATATAGAAATTATGATATTAATAAATTACATTTAAATTTTTTTTGTATATGTTGTTTATATTGAATAGATGAAAAAAAAAAAAAAAGATTATGTTACATAATTTATGAAACCATATCAAAGATTATGACCTTGAAATTTTAAAAAAAAAAAAATTAAAATTTCATTTATAGGGTATCATGTATCCTATGGGTTTGAAAATTTCAGTAATCAAAAACTTTACTTTAAAAATTTAGGAGGTGGATTTATATATAGATGAAAGTTAAGAGGATGAATTTGTGATTTTCGTTTTTATTTTTTATTTTTTATGAAAAGATTGAAAGGAAAAAAAGACATTTACTCTTTCATTAACATGTTAAATCTTTAAGTTTTTGCCCTTTTTTTTTTTTTTTTTAAATTACATTCCTTTTTCAATTCACATTTCTAACAGCTAGAAAATGTTATTTAATATTAACAGCTAATTATTCCACGAAAATTTTCTAACATGAATTTGATTATTATTATGTGCAAGAGTTTGCACATTACAATTAACCAGTTTTGTTGATAAAGGGACTTTTCCTACGGTCATGTTGGAACTTGGAAGAGTGAACGGGAAAGCCAAGGTAAATGTGTTTGGTTTGTTTTTTCCTATTTGTTTGGTATTTGTACTTAAAATTTATTTGAATTTGAGTGTTTGTAATAAAAAAAAAAGAAAAAGATAGAAACTTAATGACTTATATAGATTACACACATATATAAATAAAAACATATACAAATAAGATATAAATATAAATAAAAAAATTAGATAGTCCAATTAGACCCTTAAATTGCTAAGTTAATTCCGTTTGACAACAGTTGAAATGAATGCAATATTGTCAAAACTGGACCGGCATTTAATTTGAATATTGTAGGAGGTCAGATGTTAGTGGTTGAGGGATTGAACTGTGCTCAATCAGAAATGAAAAAAAATATAAGATACATTTTGATTATAAAAGATAAATGTATATAACATCACTCAATTAAATCTATATTTTAATTAAATCCATCAATTAGCTATTAAATCTATGTAAGGTATATACCTTAAAAAAAGAAGAAAATATAATATAATGATTATATTTTATAAATTTATAATATAATATATAAATGTATTTAAATTTATATAGTATGAAAGTACATTCAAATTTTTAGTAAGATTATTTTTTAGGCTAGGTCAATTAGTCTAGGTCTCTCGATTCAACCCAATTTAATCACCTAGGTTAACCGAGTCAATGCAAATCTAGGCCAAATGCACAAACTGGCTCAACCTTTTGGCCGATTCCAGTGAAACCAATCGGGCTAGGCTGGGTGTCACGACCTACCACACCAGGCTCTAACACAGCGAAGGGGACACCTCTAGGCCATCAGGTTACCCTGGACAGGGATCGTTCGTAATGCTAGGTACATTGACCTTCCTAGTGCACCTTCAAGCACAATTAGGATACCCGATGTGCTGTGTAAAGACTCGAAACTCTACCCACTAAGGTATTGTCCGTTTTGGCCACACGCCGCACGGTTTTGTCCTTTTGGTGTCAGTGCTTCCCAGGAGGTCGCCATCCTCGGATTGCTCTGCCCAAAGCTCGCTTAACTTTAGAGTTCTAACAAACTCTAAGTCATTACATCGAAAATGCATCTCTGTTATTAGAGTTCCACCATCTATATTTGAGTGGTATTACACTGAGTCCAATAACATTTGATAATTGCATACCTTTTTTTTTTTTTTTTTGCCAAATTGATAATTGCATACTTACATTATCTAAAATTTAGCAATGTGAGTAATTTATTAAATCAAATTTGAGCATCATGATATTTTTCTTAACGGGCTTGCTCCATTAAGCGAAAATATCAATAGTCATGGAATTGAATTTAGATATAAATATTATTTTAATGAAAATAAAAATAAGTTTAAAAATAGATTGAACCAAAATTTACTTGATTGACTCAAACCCCTCAAATAACCACTCCAAATTTCTTTGATCTTAAAGTTCTAAACATACTTGAATTAAAAAAAAGAAAACTCAATCCTAAAATTTTAGACTAAATACAACCCAATACTACATCATTTTGATTCATTATTTACAATCCAATAATATACAACCATCATTGCTTATCCACTAACGGCACATTTGGTTCATTGTAATGGAATTATTATTCCATATTTATTACCGCAAAATATCTATTCCTTCGTTTGGTTTGCAAAAATTTTTTTCAAAAGAATGTTAATTTTATATAATATAGAATAGATAATGAATTATTATTCATTTATTTTATTAGAGTAATGACTATTTCTGACCAAAAAAGTATATTTTATTCTAAAAACCCTTCATGAAAAAATAAGAAATTGCAATTCTTTTTCAGTCTCGTTCCATCCTAATAAACCAAACACACCGTAAAAGTAATAAAAAACAAGATCCTATCAACAAAATTTGGCAGATAAAAGGCATCCCACCATTGAGAAGTAGTAATCTCAATTTCTTATATGTCTTTTTTTTTTTTTTTCTCCTTTTTCTCTTCAAAGCAATGTTTGATGGAAGCGATTCTCAAACTTTTACCCCATCTTTGTAGTAAACAAAGATTTCAGAGTTAATAAATAATTATCCTAACAATGTCAAAGATGTTTTAATTACTAAAAAGGTTTTAACGTTTAGTAGCAACAATATCATTTTCAACAAAGTAGAAATAACCATGCATACAAGATGACCACTAAGGTTAATAGAGACAAGTTATTGCAAAACCAATAATAAGTTTGGAATGAGAGAAAATGGCACAAAGCATCTGCCCCTCTGGTCTCCTTCCTCAGTGTTAGAACATAGTCGCCATGGTCGTTGTCGCCACCATGGTCGTCGTCAACTAAAATAAGATTTCATCTGAAAATACTTACCTTGAATGTGACATCCTCCCCGTTGATTATCTTAGATGCAAATATCTCCTACCTTCAAATTATTATCCCTCAAGAATCGATCCAAATTAGACAACATACAGCTCTTGCGATACACATTGAACTTTGCTATCCATGTTTTGCTGGATGATTGAAGCTTAAAAATTTGATTATTCTTGAAGCTTTTTCTTAATTAACATGGCACATTTAGCACATAAATTGTGTGCATAAGCAACCAGTTATTTCAACATAAAGAACAAAGATGGTATCATACTGTTGAAAGATGGAAAAATAAAGGGATGATGTTAACAATAGTATCCGAACTTTGATAAAACAAATGAACTTTTTCATAAAAATTATGCATTAATGTTACTGTTTGTCTAAAAAATACATTATTACTCATCTGCCCGGATTAATTCCATTTGGGCTTTTCTCCGTAGGCGATAGGCAATAGAGGCGATTAATCCCTACGGAAAACATGATTTGAAAATTAGGGAAGATTACTTTTATTTAAAAAGAAAAATCGTTTTTCTCAGTTTTTTCATCAACTATTTCCGTAATTATTAACTACCTCCTCGGCATAGTTAGCCATGTTAAAATGGAAAAATAATAGGTAAAATGCACTACTAACCATAAATGCTTAAGAATATAATGATAATATTCAACAATATTAAAATTTAATTTTAAACACACACACCCAGCATCAAATGAACTTCCATACTAAGTATATTTATTAGTATTTCATAAGATTCATGTATAGAAGAACAACAATAAATGACACACGAAGGAAAGTACACATTACCCCTCCGACCTGACTCGCCTAAACCGAGATATATAAGCCTTCTCTCTCTCTCTCTCCTCTCTCTCTCTCTCTCGCTCTCTCTCTCTTCGTTACTTCCAACCTCAGATAAGCTCGAAACCCTAACTTTTCTCTCTTTATGTTTTCTCTCTCGTGTTTCTTTGTTTACAACCTAGGTTTTACTATTACTGATGGCTTATGGTGTTTTGTGCAAGATGAAGGATATAGAATGTTGGCTTGTTCGAGAAGGCTACTCTCCATGTGTTCAAGAACACAACTTTTCAAGAAATACTCCATATCTTCTTGTTCCTTCTTGGTTATTATTTATACAACTCTATGTAACTGTTATTAACTACTGCTATTAGCCTATTGGCTACCATAGATTCTATTACAACTATATTTGCGTGTTGTAGTACAATCTGAGCTATCAAGCTATTTGAAATCCGCCAGTTGATTTATGTGAGTCTTGCTGAGTTGTCTCTCGAGTCCTTCAATTTTAGGTTGTATCAATTTCCTTGGTCCTTGAAAACAACGTTGTCCTCAAGGTTGAAAAAGTGACCCCTATTGAATCTCCATAGTTGAACTGATATGTTGGAAAGGTCCCTTGCGCAATTCATTATGTGCTGTTGAAATCGAAAAGTGCTATCCAATTGTTTGTGGAAAAAAAAAAATGAAATTGCACAGTTGTTAGGCCCCTATGCGTTTGTATATTTGATTTTGATGAAAATATGTTCACTTTACTGTCCTCATATGGTGCGTAATGGTTGTCACATGATGCTTCTGACCCCATGTCCCAAATAAAGTCTGCTTCTGATGGCATACAATAGTAGAGTCCCAACTGATATAATGTAAAACAGACCTATATGGCAATAATGAGAACGGGACAAGTGAAACAAGCTGGTTACCCATATCTAAGGATGTGTAGGCAGTAAGCTTTGAACTAAAACAAAGTCCCTGAGCCATCTGAGTTTGTAGAAATGGAGGATTATAACTCCATCTTCCATCCCACAGTTGAATGTCCCTAGAAATTAGCCATGATAAGAGGAGAAAAAAATGAGAAATGATGGCCACCCAATTGATGCATACAAGCACAGTTGCTGGTGTTAATCAGCTGATGAAATAATACCTCTTGAGCTATCAATGAACCCCACATACACCCCTATTTCCACCCTTGAAAGAATCTGACACCATAGTCTGTTGAATTTTTAGGGAACCATTAGTACTATCATAGAGCACAAAAAATAGTGTAAATTCATTGGAGGATATCCAATCGTGCTTTATGACCAAATCCCATTTTAGTAAAACAAGGTAAATATGCTCCTTACTCATGGAAACTCGCCTAGCAAAATGGTTTAGGTTCTCAGAATATGGCACTATTGATGTGACTTGATTCAGTAACAATTGTGCAAGGATGTGAAGCTCTAGATGGGGTTCATCCAAATTAACCCAAAGAAATGCTTCGAAAGCAGCACTAGGCAACTCATCAGTAAGTGTTCTACCATCTGCAATATTATTATAAATGCATTTTGAATACTAGTAGTAACATGTTCCAAGAAAAAATTGTTAATAATATGATATATTTGCCGAAGATCCCGCTCATTTCCACTTGCATTGTTAATATGTACAACAGTAAACATACTGACATTTGCACTAATAGTGTTAGAGTGTCCATAGGATACTTCGCTAGAATTCTTAATTGCATCATCATGTGACTTATCTATAGAGACAACATCAGAACATTGTTCATCATACACAATTTCGTGAAGTGAATCATCTAACTGATTTTCTTGGAACTCATATTTCATCGAAACTTCATTGTGGTCAGCGTATTGCATGACATATCCATGGTTAAACTCTTGATCAGCAGTAGATTACATAGGAACAAAGGCATTATCATCATCACCACTAGTCACTGGACATGATTCCATCTTGAAATCAAATCTGTCCTCATTCCAATCAAAGTCAAATGAACCATACCGTATCATGAGGAATTTTACAAAATGATCCCAAGTTCTAAAATTGTTGAGTTGATTATATAAATCATACCACCACAAAGTAGAATCATGCATAGCAAACGAAACCAACTTAGGATATAACACCTCATCCACATGATAAAATTGAAAAAACACTCTACTTCAAGCACCTATGAAATAGGATCATAACCTGTAAACCTAGGAATATCTTCCTTGATGACTTCAATGAGTTAAGGAGCAAGGGATGATAAAGGAATGTCTTGCATCTTCAAGTAAAAAGGTAAATTCAAGCGTAACCTATCTATTCGTGAATTAACAAATTGTAATGCCAAATTTGAATCACTTACTATTGCATTTATGCCTTTTGCGTCAGAAATTGGAAGGTGAAACCGTAGAGAAGAAGAACCAAATTGTGTGGAATAATCTCCTAAGGTAATAGACTGAATTTGATCCCTTTCTTGTCTAAATCTTGCTGGAAATCCTGATTGATGTGCTGGTAGTGAAAAGATTCACCCGTTGATTGCAGCTTTGAAGCACAAGAATCAAGGATAGTGTAAAACTTGGCAAAGTGTGTCTCCAAATCTGTATTGGCAGCCATTGTAACAAAAAAAGAAAGCTTAAAAAATGGAGGCTGAAGATCGTTGAAACGAAAGCACCAAATGTTATAACCCGACTATTACCCCTCCGACCTGACTCGCCTAAATCGAGATAAATAATCCTTCTCTCTCTCTCTCTCTCTCTCTCTCTCTCGCTCTCTCTCTCTTCGTACTTCCGCCTCAGATAAGTTCGAAACGCTAACTTTTCTCTCTTTATGTTTCTCTCTCGTGTTTCTCTATTTACAACCTAGGTTTTACTATTACTGATGGCTTATGGTGTTTGTGTGCAAGATGAAGGAGATAGAATATTGGCCTGTTCGAGAAGGCTACTCTCCATGTGTTCAAGAACACAACTTTTCAGGAAATACTCCATATCTTCTCATTCCTTCTTGGTTACTATTTATACAATTCTATGTAACTGTTATTAACTACTGCTATTAGCCTATTGGCTACTATAGATTCTGTTACAACTATCTTTGCGTGTTGGAGTACAATTTGAGCTATCAAGCTATTTGAAATCCACCAGTTGATTTATGTGAGTCTTGCTGAGTTGTTTCTCAGTCCTCAATTTTAGGTTGTATCACTCATTTTTCAAATAATTAATTCTTATATTTAACTATGTAAAATGTCAATACCTAAAATTAAAAATTATCCTAAAATGTTGATATATTTTAATATAATTTACCTTATTTATACATTACGTGTATATAATATGTTGTCGGTCGATGTAGTTAATACGTTTGCATGCAATTATCCATGCATGTAGGCGTAGTTGTTCCTTGACGGTGAAAAAGATGATTCTGCTGCAATTTCAGTTAAATCTCAACATATTGTCCCTATAATCAAGTGAGAATCGATGAGATATATGTCTCATTGGGTTTGGCCCAAAAAGAAAAAAAATGTCTGACTGGGGTTGTGACTTACATGCATGAGGACACATCAATGCCATTTACTTACGCGGCAATAGCGACCAACCTCACTTCTAATACATTGTTTTTGGCCTAAGGATAATTATTTTAATAATTATATATTTTATTATAATGCACATCAAAATTTTCTTAATACTTACATATTATAATAATATGCGTCTATGTGACTAATAATAATTAATAGATTTTTAACATTTGTTTGCCACTATAGTTGATCTAGTTATATATCTAGCTAGGCCATGGTCTTATTTAATTGCTATAAGGTTATGGATGTTAAAGATCGCCTTTAAAGGCTTAATATAATATATGTGTATATATATATAGCTTCTTCGTTTATAAAAAATTAAGTAAATGTTAAGAGAATATGGAGTTATAATGGATGGCTTATTTTGTTTATTATTAAAGAGTACATTATACTCTCTTATGATCCGAAGTCTTAACCTATGGTGTTAAGGTTATTCTTAACGACAAATCTCAATTAAGGGTGATTTACTCCGTTGAGTATCATAGAGAATATAGAGTTTCACCTAGAGTCATGTTATAAACATACATACGTTGGGCTCTATTTGGATTATCTTATTTTAATTTGTATCTTATCTATACCTACTTTATATGTATCTTTCCGTATCCTATATGTTTAATATATTTTTGAGTAAAAATGTTTGTGCTTTATATGTTTCTATTTTTAAAAGCAATAAAAAAAGATACTAAAACGACAAAAAATGATGAAACAAATAGAGTCTCTCTCTCTCTCTCTCTATATATATATATATATATATATGCAAAACACATAATGGAATATGTAAAGCGTAAAGCCATGCATTATGAATGGATTTTAAGTTAAATTATGGTTCCATTTGAATGGTGTGTTTTTTATCTGTATTTAATATGCATCTCCATCTTAGGTCTATTTATGAGAAAAAATGTTTATTTTTATCTTTATTTATTTTTGAAATATAGTTTAATTGAAACAACAAACGAAATGCACTTTGTAGGTTAATTACAAAAACATTAGTTGTGTTTTATTTAATTTACAAACATGTGATCTAAGTTTCATAAAAAAAATATCAATATAATTTATTATTATTAGAGGGATATGTGTTAAAGTTTTATTGGTTAAAAAAATTAATTTAATAATTAATATTAATAAATAAAAATAAATGAATAAAATATTAAAAAATATTTTTTAAATGAGAAAATTCAAATAAATGTGAAATCAATTTTTATGGCCACTAAAATATTGACACGTGTCATTTTAAATTTATCAAATAATATGGATACTTTTATATGAAATTCGAGTCACCTATTGTCAAAAAAAAAAAAAAAAACACAGGTAAGTTTTTTCTAATTATATGTTTCCTTTTCTTTTCAATTATCTATATTTTATTACTTCCCTTTTTGTTTTCACTCTTAGTTGGCTTACATTTTATATTAACTAAACTTTTATATCTTCTTTTACCATTCTTTATTTTTTTTCTTACATAATCTTTCTTTCTTTTCTACTTTACATGTCCTTTTATTTTTTTAAACTTTTTTTTTTATAACTCATATATTATCTTACTTTTCTTCTTTTTCGTTATATCATTTTTATTTGCTTTTCACTTATAGATTTACTAGCAAATGATGCACTTGTAATACATGTGCCAAAGTAGATTAAAATTGGAGTGAAATATTAGGTGTAATAGGTAAGATGATATGTTAAGTTTTTTTATTGTAGAATATAATTTTACCTTTCTTTATATTACTCTATCAACAAATTAAAATATATATATAGGGTCAATTTATAATTTGAACATAAAAATATTGTATATACACAATAAAGACACCTAACATGTGTCTCTTACTTTGATATTATAGATGATATCTAAATATAATATATCTATATAACTTTTAGTACATAAAGAAAATAGAAATTTATAAGGTAGCCAATGAGGTCATTTTAAACTTTGCATAAGATTGGGCAAGCTCTATTGTCACTTTTGGTACATTGGATTCACTTGAAATGGAATGGATTATAATTAATGGCATAGAATAATATGTACTAGTAAGGGAAAGAAAAATTCATTCCTATGTTTAGGTGGAGTCATAGAATGGAATGAATAAATTATCTATCAGTAAGGGAAAGAAAAATTCATTCTTATGTTTAGGTGGAGTCACAGAATGGAATGAATAAATTATCTATCTAAAAAGAATCTTCAGTAATAAATATGATGTTGAATAAAAAGTAATTTAAGTAATCAATGTTAATCAGGATGGAATGAAATTTTAATTCTTTTTATTAAGGTTTGAATCAAATTTCTCTAACCCAAAATCTTCAATTTTCATAAATTGCAATTCCATCTTTAAAAACACTTCCAAACAAAAGAATTGGAAATATAACCCTACATCGCAATGTTATTGCGGATCCATTCCCACCCAGTATCCACATATAAACGTGACATAATCCTTTGTACTTGTTATAAACCAGACCTCAGAGTAGCTTTCACCTTTGATTTAACATTAAAATTTTAGTAATTGAAGCATGCTAGTAATTTCTTTTATATCATGTGTCTCTATGAATCTAAATACATATTTGGTTTGCGATAATAAATTAGTAATTAAATTATATTTCTTTAATGCTAGAGTAGAAAAATAATGCTTTCAATTTGTAGTTACTTTAGGTGGATGTATTTTATTTGTAGTTCCTTGTAGCTAACGTGTTAGAAAGAATTAAGCAATAGCTATTTATTTAATCTTGTAAATAAATTGCAATTATCCTTCATGGAAAATTTTATGATCCAATGGTAATTTTAACTGGATGGTTCCACAACACCATTTAATGACTGATATATATTCCAAACGTGGTCAAAGTCATTAAAATTTTCATATTAATTTTTTTATTATTAGTTTAATTATAGTAGTAATGATATTACAGTCTCGTAATGAAACTATTGACCGTTCCATCAATTAAATGTAGGAACAAGTCTGAGGGAAAGTATAATTTTTTCACCGGGGTTAACTAAAAAATATGAAATAGATATCTGTGGATACAGATTTTGATATGGATATATGTAAATATACCAACTATAGATTGAGATAGAGATAAATACGAAAGTATCTAGGTTTGGTCAATATGACATTAAAAAAAATTCAAACTTAGGACTTTTAATAATGGAAATATGAATTTATTACTACCAAATTAATAAAGGAAATGGAAGCTAATAAGATAATTTGATGAGTGATTTAAATAAAATTTTAAACTTTCCTTAGATTGGTCAAACCATAATCCAATCCATTCACTATAAATAATGCTCAAGAGAGGCTCTTCATCACAACTCACTCCAGTGATAATCTATTGCTGCAAAAGGAGACAAGGAGACGCTATTGAAGTAAGTGTCCAATGCTCAACCCTTTTCAATACGCATAAAATAGAATAGAGTACAATACCTCTTTCTTCATACTTTTTTATTCATGCTTTCTTTCATGAGTAGATATTGAAAACATTCTGACAAAGACAAAAAAAAAAAAAAAAAAAGCCCTAAGCAATAATCACTCATTTAGTTTTATAAATAATAACTATTTTATTTTATTTTATTTTCACAAAGTTAAATAAATTTGTCGCAAAAGTTGTTTAGCTTGGATGTTTGAGTAGGAAAATTCTATTGTCTTGTTTTTCGTTTTATGGTTGCTTCTATAAGCTCTTTAATGGTTTAGATTCGTACCCAATATAAGTGCACTATTACATTATTCAATGTATTAAATATTATATTTATTTTAATATTTGGACAATTCACAATGTATCCCTTCCGTTGAACTCAATAATGGTATTTACAATTTTGTTTGACATTATCGAGTGGATTAGAATATAATAAGCAATTTAAAGAAAAAAGATATAAGAGTAGTTTTAAAAGATTTTTCCGCTCTCTCTTACTTCTGTCCATACCTTTTCGTATTTTAATACTTTCATTTTAAAGGGACAAACTTTTAAAACTTCTTTTCTCTCAATGGCCATTTCTCTAGCAATTGTTGTTGCTCGTTGAGTCTTAAACCATTTTTATTGGAGTTGCTCGATACCAGAACATATTTAGCATATTGCAATAATTTTACAACTAGTCGAAAAAGGAATTTTTTTTATGAAATTTCATGATTAGAACTATAAAAAATCATGTCTAAGTTGATATAAGTGTTTGATAGATAGATTTCCATGTGATCCAAGTCAAGAGAACTTGAAAACATCATAGATCGAGTTTAAACCAAATATGACCTCTTGAATTTGCCACCCCACACACCTTAAATGATAAAATTAACATCACTAATGGAAAGAACATTTGAGAACATAAAAAGTTAACTACTGATTTGTTAAAAACTAGTTTAAAATGACCGATATATTACGCAATTAAAAAAAAAAAAAGGCAATAGTTAGGATATGTTTCCCAGAAGAACGTTGAATCTTGTGCAAAATTTTCTTATTATAGTAATGAAAAAAGTAGAATGAATTGATTGGTTTTACTCATTAAATTATAGGATTCTCTTACGTTTTTTCGTGGTAAATTTACGTAGAGGAAGTTTTATCTTTTATTATGCTTGTAGATTCTGCGAGGAATAGTTGATATGTGGTTTGATTCCTTATCCATGGGAGCTATGAAGTGTTTCTCATTTTGGAATTGGGACAAAAAGGATGAACCAAAAACTCCAAAGTGGATTTCTCCTATTTCCACCTCTACACCTCCATTTTCGGATGCTCAAACAAAGAGCAGTGAATCAGAAGAGAATTCTAAAAATATCTCAGAAAGCAGTGCAGAATCATTGAAGCGGCCTTCTTTAACTAATGCATTACAAAGAGCTAGTGGCAATCTGAGAGTTTTCTCCGTTTGGGAACTAAAGTCAGCTACCGGGAATTTCAACCGCTCTGTCATGGTTGGGGAGGGTGGATTCGGATGCGTGTATAGGGGTGCTATCAAAGATGCAGAAGATGCATGTAAGAAACAGGAAGTAGCTATCAAGCAGTTGGGAAAGCGAGGGATTCAGGTGCACTCTTTAGCTAATCCATCTTACCTTATTCGATAGCAATTTTATGTTTTGCCACATGGAATCTTAATTTATGATGACCTAGAAGAGGGTAGAAAAATAGGAAATTTGCAATTGTTAAGTAATAAATCTAAATTTAACTGGCAAAAAAAAAGGTAATAAATCTAAAATACCGCAAGCTTTTAAACTGGTTGATTGAAAGGTTAGATTAATTGGTGCATCCAAGTAAGAGATCCTAAGTTTGAATATGGAATTATCATTTCACCCTACTTTAATTAGTTAGATTAAATGATTATGGAGGAGCTATATTGAATATGGTATTGTAGGAAGTCTTATATCTAGATTCATGCATCGCCATTAATCCCTTTAGTTAATTAATTGGTATACTATTAGCTAGTTGTGATTCTAAATTATTAGTGATTAACTATTATTTTATATTGATTCTCTACCGTTTAGTTGGGGGAATCTAGTGATTATATTCAATGCTACCTAGGTTCTGTATACTTTTGAGGTAGAGAAATTTTACGAGACTACATCTTAAATGCTCTAGTAGATACCGAATAGTACTGGATTAGGACCTAAGGAAAATTTTGTAATTTAGGTAATTTGAATCACTAAGTATTGCTAAAGAAAGTTCTTCTGCTTTCCAGAATGGTCGCGTCCACCTGTTTTTATTCTATAATGCTTTTTTGGCTTCCTCTATCTCTTGCTCTTGTCCTACATCCACATTGAGTTACAACTCCTTTTTAGGTGCACTCTGGAATAAAATTGAATAGCCCATATTTCATGAAATAGGATTTCAAGAATCCAAATTATTGTAGTTTTTCATTAAACTTTGATGGAAACGTAGTGTAATAAGATATAAAACTCAAGAGTTTCAAAGTGCTCTAAATCTAATTACAAGTGGAAGCCATGTAGTTGTATTTTTTGTTATTGTTCGCTACATTCTTATCAAGTACCCTCAATAACTATAGAAATTCTATGGAATCCTAGCAAGTTGATGAGCATATGTTTGCTGCTTTTGTTTTTGATTTTCATGTAAAAAAAAAAAGTCTCATTTTGTGTGTCTTATTCTTGAATTAATTTTTGCCTCAAATGTTGCAAGATTCCTAAATAAATTCCATATGTTTTTGAAAATTATATCTTTTATTTAACCTTATGCTTGCCATATCAAGCAGGGGCATAGGGAATGGGAGAATGAAGTAAATGTTCTTGGAGTTATAGAGCATCCGAACATTGTCAAGTTAATTGGATACTGTGCTGAGGATGATGAAAGAGGTATCCAGCGGATGTTGGTTTATGAATACATGCCAAATGGAAGTGTAGATGATCATTTATCAGAGAAGTCCCACAGGACTCTTCCATGGTCACTGAGACTGCGAATAGCCCAGGACACCGCTCGTAGCTTGGCATTCTTACATGAACAAATGGATTCTCAGGTATTATATTTGGTCTAATCTCTCTTCTCACTTGTCTTAAGCTTGATCCAATTCAAATTTCCTTCTAATTCTATTTGTTTTTTTATATAATCTTTTTGATCTAGTTTTAATTATGTTTATTCATTCCTATTCCTTTCATGTGTTGTTGCTTTTAGAGTATTTGAATTTCTCAATTGTGGATGTTTATTAGTCATTTTCCTTATGCCACATGCAATGTTCAAAGTATTCTCCAGTCACCTTTTCAATGACTTATTGCAGATAATCTTCAGGGATTTCAAATCTTCTAACATCCTCCTAGATGAGCAATGGAACGCGAAACTATCAGACTTTGGGTTGGCGACGTTCGGACCCTCTGATGGATTAACACATATGTCAACAGAGGTATGTTGCATAAATAGAGTTGTCTTTCCATATTTTATTACTTGATTTCTCTAATAACAATCTGCTAGGGAAGTGTTTTCCATGTTTGTTATAAATAATAAAAACTAAAAGATGGTTAAGTGAAATGCATAGTTGTGCTTAGATTGAACATGCAACCTTCAGATCTTTACTCTGGCAGTCTCCCAACTAAGCTGTCCCTGCTTGATTGTTTTTCTATAGTTATACCCTTGAAATACGAATTTCTGCACATAACCTTTGTTAACTATCTGCTCGTTTAGTTTAGTTTTTTTTTTATTTGTATCATATTTGCAAGTAATCTATTTAAGATCTATTTCTTATTTTATTTTATTTTATTTCTTCATAATATCTATTGGCTAATCACTGGGTTTTAAATGGGTACCAAAAGAATACAAAAACTAAAAGAATTTTATGAGCCAAACAACCTCATGCATCAACTTTTCATTTTGTTGTAGATATATTGTTTCCATGTTCCCCAAGTGAAATTCCTTTAAATTGGTTCATTTGCTTACCCTTTTACATCCAATCAAAGGACAATGATAAAATCCCTCAATTTCAATTTAAACCTAACTTTTGCATCAAAATCCTCTAGAACTTATCTGGTGCTTTTTTCATTCAAAACATACTAAACCATCAGATGGAAATTCTAGAGAGAGATTTTAACTAGACTTACACAGCACATCGACTTTGCACTTTTTTTGTTACTAGTGAGTGTGTAGGAATAGAAATTCATTAATGCTTCGCTTCATCTGCCTTTAATGCTTAATGGAAGTGATATTTTGATGATGTATCTTCCTAACTCATCGTAACTGCAAGTTCATGTTTCATGAACTCCATGGTATCGAATTTACTTTCAGTAAAACCTATGAGAAATAGTGAGGGTGCAAGGATGAGGATTAATAAATTTGATTACATTGGCTTACAATGGTTATTGGAATTCCAAGAATCTAGGACTTCATGAAATTAAAATTTTCAATTTCCATTCTTAAACCACAACTCCCATTAATAGGAATAAAAGGAAACCGAGAAATGCAACATATTCCTTTCTTGCCTTTATTCCTCCCGGATTCTCTATGTTGCATATATATTCCTTTTTTATTGTGTGTATCCTCCTTATTTATTAATTGCTTATAATTGTCAAATCCTGTCCATTATAGAGATGTAATTCTCATCATACTGTCTCATGTTTTTCTTTAAAACATTTGTATCTCACCTATACCATCAATTACATCAGGTTATTGGGACAATGGGATATATGGCTCCTGAATATTTACAAACTGGGAGTCTAACATCCAAGTATGATGTCTGGAGCTATGGAGTTTTCCTATATGTGCTCATCACAGGACGCCGCCCATTAGATCGCAACCGGCCCAAGAGTGAGCAGAGGCTTTTGGAGTGGGTGAAGCCTTATTTATCTGATATCAAGAAATTTCAAAAAATATTGGATCCAAGGCTTGAAGGTGAATGCCCCATCAAATCTGCACATAAGCTTTCAGTAATAGCTAACCGATGCTTAGACAAAAACCCAAAGTTACGTCCGAAGATGAGTGAGGTGCTGGAAATGGTTAATAAGATAACAGAGGCATCAACTGATGAGTTAAGAAGCACGACTCCTCCAACCTTGCTAAATAATCTCAAAGCAGCCAAAACTTCTAGTGACCCTAAAACTAAAGCTAAAAGGAGGATAAAGGATATTAAATTTAGGGAAGGTGGTTGGTTTGGTTGGATGTGGGCACCGAAATTGTTGAGGACATGCTTAATTTGACAGTGCTACTTTTCAACCTGTAGAGGGTTTTGCTTCTCCTTTTGGTCTAATGTAATGCTGAGTTATACATAATAATTCCTTTTATTGTGTAGAATTAGATGTATTAATACATGAACTTTCATTTGTTAAGAATTATCTATGCTATATAAATAGTGTTTTTAAATTTAGTGTTTAGTATGGTAAGATACAAGTATATGAATATACAATTAAATATGTTCCCTTATTATAAAATTAAATATCTAACATATAATGATAGTAAATTTATATTATATTTAATTTATGGTTCTTTTTAAGAAAAAGAAAGGAGAAAAGATCATATTGAGTTTTTTTTCTTAAAAAAAATTTAAGGTAAAAAATTACAAATGAGTTCTAAAATCCTACTTTTTCTTATAAGACTTGCCGCGTAAATCATTTAAGGATTAAGCTTTTAAGATGTATAATATTCAATTCTAATCACATCATTAAAATATTTTTTATATCAATTCTCGTAGTTAGTTCAATAATGGAAGGATGTCTTAGACAATCCTCTTAATGAGACTATAGAAGATTTTAAAGATTATTTAGCAAAACATCTTATCTGAAACTGAAATATATTAGATATAGATACATTAAAATTTCATTAAAAAAATGATCACAGATGAAACAGGAAGATAATGTAAATCGACCCTTGATTTAAATTGGTTATGTTTGTTCTTATGTTTCCATTTGTAAGTTATTTGACATAAATTAAACCTCCTTTCTGGTGATTCATCTTACCGTAAGATGCTACTCATATTTATATTTATACCAACTTGCATATAAATATTACGACCCTATGCATCAACATCACATTTCGTGGAGTGACATTAAATGACCAAAGGGTCGGTTGATATTGTTTTGGGATGTTTTGGATTGTTGAATTTTTATTTGTATCAGATATGTATCGGTAACTTATCGATCTTGGACCAATATCAGTTCAGTTTGGTCAATTTATGAGTAAAACTGTCAGTTTTTTATCAGTCTCATATCTATATTAGTTTAGTATCAGTTTGGTTTGAAAATGAAACCAAATCGACTATCAAAACAGGTAAATAAGAATAATATGGTAAAAGTATGAAAATTAAAAAAATACATATATATTCCTCTTATTAAATAAATTACCTAAAAATTGTATATAAAATTGGACTTATTTACCTTTTTATTCACTTTGCAAAATATGGCAATTAAAATTTTCTTTTCTAATGTATAACATAGATTTTTAAAACCATATCTCTTAAAAGGACGTGAACTTTTACCTTTCAATTCTTATGATTCCATCACTAACTCCATCATAATCATGATACAAAAATAGATAATATATACACTATATAGTTTTTCGAACACTAGATTTCATACATATATAGACCAAATATAGACTATATACAGATAAGATACACACACACAAAAAAAAAAAAAAAAAGAAAATCTAGATAGATCTATCATATTTTTATTGAGTGGGTCTAAAATGTTTCTACTTCACCCCCTTAGAGCTGTCACATATTACAAAGCTCTTAAAAGTTCTAAAAATAATTGCATAAAGCATCAAATAAAACACTAAATCCTCCAAACTAGTATACTTGAGATAGACAATAGTAGGATTTGACTTATGTAGACATCCTTACAGGCTAGATTTTATTTCTGATTCAGCTTATTAGGTCTAAAACCTAAATCAGGCTTATGGTTGAACCTGTGACTCAAGTCGGTCCATTCCACTCCATTGAACAAATAAAAATAATGAAATAAAATTTGTAATAAAAAAATTAAGAAATATAAATAAATATCAAATAAAGAAATGACAAAAAAACTAAAAACGTAAATAACATTTAATGTTTAAAAAAATTTCTACATGAAAAAAAAATTATTTGATATTTTTTGTGGTATTTAATGCATAAATAATAACAACATAATAAATAATTATAATTGAAAAATATGTTTGATTGATGTATATAGAGTTCTATTGAGAAAATAATTCCATTTCCAAGCAATGTTGGGTATTTATTTCTTTTATTACCTCTTTAGAATATTATTCTAGTCCTATATTACTAATATTTTAATATAAATAGAATGTTTTGTGTATAAATATATGCACATTCTTAATAATTTCATGTGAAAATAGGTTAAGACTATGATATTCTTAAGCTCGAATTAAGGATACATAACATATTCCTAAGATAAAATAGGGAAAGTTGGAAAATACCCTCTCCAACTTTTACCTATGTGTGGATTTATCCCTTAAAGTTTTATCTATACATGAATTTAGCCCCAAATTCATAGAAAACATGGACTATGCTAATTTTTATAAGTTTAATATTATGTACCTTACATGATATGATACAGGTAATGCTTCATAACCTACTTATCATATACCTATTCATCCCTAACATAATATGGTACGAGTAATGTTTCATACTCTACTCATCATATATCCATTCACTCTTAACATTAACATTATTTGAAACTGAAAAAAAAATTATGGAAAAAGTGTATAAGATCACAAAATCTTGAAAAGTTGTAAAGGACTTAGGGATAAAACAATTAAGACTTTGAAAAAAAAAGAAAAAAAGATACCCTAAGACTTTGTAAAAGTGCTTAACCACGTTGATGTTTTAGTGTTTAGAAACTTATACGGTCTAGTTCGTGCCATCATTGATATTATAATTAAATTAGTATGAAAAATTAAGAGTTTTGATAATGATTGAAATAAATCTGAAATAATTAAAAGGTGTAACTTGACGTGACCAGACCATTTTCGTTGTAATCATCATGATATTATAGAATTTTCCTTAATATTCTTTATATAAGTTTATTTACACCTTTCAAGTTTATATTTAATAAAAATAAGAAAATTATAAAGAGCGACAAAATTCTTGGCAGAAGTGTTCCATAGAGTCCTGTGTCAAATATCCAGCACAGGAAAATTCTAAAATTCTCTTTTTCCTTCTGTTCTAGAATCTAAAGGGCTTTGCAAAAGTCGATAAAAAGAAGGAATATACTCTAGAATCAGATAACACAGAATAACCTACTGTTTTACTATAATACCATGAACCCCCATTACACTGGAACCCATAATCTCCTCTTTCTTTTCTTGTCGATCGTTTGACCATCGGAGACTTTCTTTTGGGCTTCATTTCGTCGTCGAGACTCAACAATTTTGTTAAAGTCAGTGTAATAATGGATGGGCTCTTAACGCTCGTCCAATGCCAACGCTTGCTATGTTGTTTAAGGTCCAATACCAAACTACTGCAGACCCACATATTAATATTATCATGCTCCGAAAAGACCTAAACCTAAATGTGCCCGAGATCTCTAATTTTTGGTGCACAAATTTCCGTAACCCCACTTGGATAAGCGTGGACTGGCCCCTCAATTCTTTCTTTTCAAAAGAACAGCTCATCTTCTTTTTTCTTTCGTTTAGAAATTAGCCATAATCCTTTATCCGGAAAAAAGTTTTGCTCTTTGCTTTTTGCTTTATTTTAGAGATATTTTTATTTTTTAAATTTATTTATCATGTGTCAAGTGTCTATTAATTGAGACATGATGATGTAACATTTTCAGAAAAGTAAATATTTTTCCCCTTCACCCAACCATGGGCATATATTAATGGATAGTAATTGCATGGCTATATTCTTCATATAAGAGCAATTTATATTTGCCAGTAATTTATTTATTAAAAAAAAAATACCGCAATTCATTGGCCCCGATAGTCTCCAGACAATTTGAACCAAGAAGAAAGGGGCCGATTTCCACTGTAACAAGCAAGCGGCAAGGTTTTGTTTAATTTCTTTTTTTTTTTTTCAATTTTTAAAAGTAAGCAGCTCAACTGATAATAAGCATTGCCTTTAAAGCAAACAAAAAGCTTAGGGCAGGAGTTCAAGCTCGTGGGGCTGCATTGGCCTCAACTTGAATGCTCTCCTAAGCATGACAATACTAGATTGTGCTCTTGTCAGGGTGTTGTTCTCCTAGACATGGCATACACTTTAACTGCAGCTTACACGGGTTGAACTCCTAACCTAAGTCATTGTTTCCTCAAAGGGAATACCTCTTACCAGTTGAGCTTATGGGAATAGCCAAGTTATCATATCGATATAAAAACTAAAAGTGGCCTTACACGAAGTTAATCTATCCTTCGATTATTGACAACTGTAATCCATTTACAACATGTTACCCATTGTGCTCCATGAAATTTTTGTAAATGGGACTTAAATTATATGTAAAATTATTATTAAAGCAATATTTATTTGGAGTTCACTTGTAGATTAGATGATAATATTTGATGAGTTTGGTTTATTTATTAGGTTAAATTGGAGAAATTTGACTTACTGCATATGAAATAGAGATCATTAGACTACCTTGTTGCATCCAACCTCTCTCAGTCAGACTTAAGAGCATAAGACGATGGTTATTGATAGGGTCATAATCTATTGGGTACCTATACTTCAACTTGTAACACATTTTCAATTGAGACTTTTTCTTTTGACATTTATGTTTTTAACTTAGCTTTTCAAGCTATTTAAATCATTTGAGTCTATTATTCACATTTGATGACTATAAAATATCATTTTCAGACTGATGATACACTATAAGAAAACAAAGCTTTAGAAACAAAAATTCTATCTCTCAACATAAATTTCCATTGTAAAAACTATCGCTGTTGATTCTACTTGTAGAAATATAACCTATTTACTCATTTTCTGTTGCAGAATTTTCGTTTTTAAAGGCTAGTTTTCTTATGTTGAGGTTTTGAAGGGATTATAGATTTTTATAGAGTGGAATATGTGCATTTTGATATCACCTTTGTAATTTTTATAATCATTTCTATATCTAATTAAGTCATATTTCAAGCATTTTTGTATTTTCAATGTTGCAGTTTCTACTTCAACCTGTACGAATAGGTATTTTCTATGTAATCACAGAAACCATAAAATGAACGATGATTAGGATATAATATTCAAAAAACAAGAAGATAAAAAAGAAGCCTTTCAAAACTTGTTGAAAATGGATTCATCACTTTTCAAGATAAAATTGTTCCTTAAATATTTATGCTTTTCTTAAAAAAAAAAAAAAAAGGACTATTTCTAAGCAAGTTTAAGGAAAGTAAAGAGTCAATTATCTTTTTAAAAAATGATCAAAGAAAAAAGGACTACTTTTAAGTAAAAATTTTATGATCATATTCATTTTATTATGGGATCAACTTGTAAAGAGTGAATGAATTAAATTCATAAGTACTTATCATTAATCAATTTCATACTTATTGCATTATTCAGTGTGATTTATAATAGCGGGATGATGGATTGGACACTCCATCAATTGAATAGAAGTTTAAACTTGAGAGTCTAAGTAAGAAAATGGAAAATTTATATTTCCATTGGTTATTTAATAACTTAGATCCATTCCTAATTATGATTGCATCAATGAAATATTTAATAACAATTATAAATTATTATATTTATTTTATAGTGTATATTTGCATGAACATATAAATTCTCCTAAGAAAACCTTTTTCCAAGAAATGTATTTCTTTTTTCATTTTTAAAAAAAATAACTAGAGATAATTAGAAATGAATTAAGCATAATTACTCAAAAATCCTTATTTTAGCTAGGCATATTATCCGAATGGATTTTTACAAGTTGATATTGTAATCTGAACTCTTCAGGCTATTCGCCCACCAGCTCACAACACGTACAAGAGCAATATTAGGTATCGACATCATAAAAGCTTAAGCATCAGCGACTATTTTTCTAATTTATTACAATCTTCAGATGAGATATGGATTAAGATGAGGAGAGAAGGAGAAAGGAAATTATCACTAGATAATGTCTCGATTTATTTATTAATAATATATAAAGCCATAATTAATATTTAATAGTAGAGCAACAACCATGGCGAATACGAACACGCCAATTTCCTATCACAATCTCTTATTTTATTTTATAACTAGAAGAGTGGTAGGGAGAGAAGTCACATTGCATAGTCTTACGGGTAGCTAGTATATTTCATAAGGTTTCCTTTCTTAGTTCACATCGTTGGAGAAGTAGCTTTGTGGAACGAACTTAGGAGAAAGAAACATCTGCATCACTCCTTCCGCTTTTATTATCGGGAAAATAATACACAGCGCACTCTGTGGGGGGATTAAAAAAAAAAAAAGTAGTAAAGAAGAAGAAGAAGAAGAAGAAAGAAAGAAAGAAAGAAAGAAAAGAAATGAAAACAATCCGTAAGTGATTTGCTTATCCTTTTTAACTAATATAGTCACCCATGGGGACCGGATGGAGAATCATATCACTGCGAGCTAAACTTACTTTATTATAAACAAAAATATAACACTTTTTTCATATTAAAATATATATTATAATAATGAAGCTTTTTTCCGAGTAAGCGAGAGCCCGGACCACTATCGACCCCACTCTAGGTCCGGCCCCCATCACAACTACTGATTACATATAATAGTATTTTGATGTTACAAATTAGGAAAGATCGATAGAAGGCAACATTATATTAAAATAAAATGTGTTAGGTTAGGTTGTCATGCTTATACTTTTCTTCCAAATATATTATGCATGCCCTCTACCGTGCAACACAACTAATAAAATTAAGAAAATACTTACCTTGATTAATTTAGCTCCAAGCCAAATGCGTTTAGGTGAAGGAAAAGGGAGTAGGATTCTGCCAACACCATACATGACCACAGCAGATAGATGGAGAACCAAAGTCAGTGGACATGGATTTAGAGCAGAAATCAAAGCCATGATGCCGTTTGACCAACGCCCTCCAAGGCTTAAATAGTTAAAACAAGCTTGGCCTAATTCCCTTGTTGCTTGATCAGAAGTTGCAGAAAAAACAGTGTGCATAGTACCCGCTAATGTATTATCGTAGATGATGCGGGCTGCAACAAAAATTCAATATTAACACAAACACACATGCTACAACTACATCCCATGGCAGCATATATTTATTGAGAGCTGCAATAACTTAAAAATAAAAGACTTTGTGAATTCAATAAATTGAAAGCACACTGGACAAGTAAACATGTGCTTAGCTCCAACATCAAGACTGGTGATGCATGATATGCATCTTCTTATACATTTAAATAACGCCAATTATTACCATTTCTCTTTTCCCATTTAAATTAGTTTTAATTCAAAGAATATGGGACAACCATTATTTTATGTGGTAATTAAATTCTATTTTAATTTTAATTTTACATATGTATCCTTGGACTTCAAGCTTTTATCTAATCATCCATATCTTATTATTCTTTCATTTCCACTATATAGCTAGTGTGTAAAGTTTTCATAATGAAAATTTCCCATGTCATTTTCCTGGGTACTAGAGCACTTACAATATTAAGGACCTCATTTAGAATCTTTAAGTGTCAACTGTCAATAGCTACTTATTAAGGATCTTTCCACCTTGAGGATCTAACCTATTTATATTATT
Organism: Combretum micranthum; assembly: GCA_024138025.1. Taxonomy (NCBI): domain Eukaryota; kingdom Viridiplantae; phylum Streptophyta; class Magnoliopsida; order Myrtales; family Combretaceae; genus Combretum; species Combretum micranthum. Next base: position 61,418 of record JAMXBD010001858.1, on the reverse strand, counting down.
GGAACGTTTTATTTTGGAGTCCTTATAGCCATTAATCTTTAAATAATATCTACTAATTTTTCTATTGGTTGGTTCCGACATCTGCCAACAATTTAGAAAAACAAAACCACTTTTTAGGCCCTTCATGAAGAATCCCAAATTTTATAAAACCTTGCTCAAATAGCGAAAAACTACAAAAAAATAAAAAATAAAAATAAAATAAAAATAAAGTTTTAAGAACATAGAACTTGTCAAGGAACATCATTAATATGATCTTCTACCAATTGTATCATAAAAGTTAAGATGGATTTTAATTTTTACTTGCAATTATATATCTTTGTAAGTAGCAAAATACAAAGCAAGATTCTCACTATGCTGTTATGTACTTTATATTAGACTTTTATTGGATTTATTTTCTTTTTCTTTCTTTTTTTTCTTTTTCCCTCCTTTCATAACTTAAACCTCTTCTACTACGTTTATTCTTCTTTCGTTATTATAATTGTATCTCTTCATAGTTAATTTTATGATAAATGTCATATTTATTACCTAAAATTGACCTATTTTTTGCAATCAACTACTACTAAAATTTTCATATGTTAATTCATAACTTACAATTTTTTTAGTTAACTTATAGTACTTGATGAGATAGTTATTTGAAAATAATTAAAGTTTAGGTAGCAAATTGCAAAATTTAACAAAGTTCGAATATGAAATTGCCACTTTTGATATTCGGGTATCTAGATGTGAAAATAGGAAAAGTTTAGTAAGATAGTGGATACAAGAAAAATACATCATTAATTTTTTTTAATATTTTCTTAATTGTAATTCTCTAATTTTGTTATGCGAACTTTATAGATAAGCGCTTGTTAATGGTACGTAGGTATAGGGTAGGTAGGGTATAAGGTTTTACATGCACCCTACTTTTGAAGGTGTGTGAACCAAAATTTGCACCTTAAAGCTACTTTGTAGCACTTATACCTTGTAAAACTATATAGGCAAGGATAGAGAGCAAACAAATTGAGTTACTTGTGAGCTAATCGAACTTGGCTTGCTTTGGGCTTAGTTCCAGCTCATTTAGTAAATGAGTTAGGGTTGAGTCTAAAATAAAGTATATGTAGAGCCCGAATTCTTATCTAGGCTTGTAAGCTTACACTCGTGAGTTATATCTATCATACGTTATATTCTATATGTATACATTATAATTTCTAAATAATTTATATATATATATATATAGATACAACTCAATCCTTATTTATTACCCACTCATCTATAATTTTATATATTTATTTTGTATATTTGGAATATTGGATTTTATTTTATCTTTAAGGATTATGAGCTACTCAAGCTTCGCTCATTTCAAGCTAGTCTAAGCTTGAGCTTGATTTGTAAACTAGCTAAGCTTAAACTCTTGAAATAAAGTCTATTTATCTAAACAAGTCAAGATTAAGATTGAATTTCAAGTTTGATAAAATGTTCAACTTGAGCTTGACTCAACAATTTTAAAATGATATTTGTAACCTTATATACAAGGTATCTTATGGAACTTATAAATATCTTTGCAAAAGCTGAAGTTCTTTTCTTTCCTTCTTAATTTTAAAGTTTATCAAAATATAGACAACTCCATGTAATATGAAAGTTACCTTATATTCATATATTCACTATAAAGAACTTGTGAAAAGTAATTTAAAAAGTTATTTCTTAATACCAAAAGTTTTGCAATATGAATACTTTGTTTATGTGTGAAAGTAGAAATATGTTACATCAAGAGGAAGTGTTACATTATCCATGTAATAATAAGTGGATAACAATAATAAAGTGATTATGTAACATCCCAAATTTTCACCTAAAATAGAAATTGGGTTTAGATAGATTAAATGACTAAAATGAATTATAGGATTTAATTAGACAAGTTGATATAATTTAATTAGCTATTAATTGAGATTTGAGTTTCAAATTCCCTAAACATGTCATCAAAGTGTTTAGAGAATTCCTAAATCATTGATCTTAGCCTAAACACTAATTCCTAAATCTCAGTAAAATTTGAGTTCATTTGCTTATCTTAAAATATCAGTTCTTAAACCCGAACTCAAATTAAATATCTTTTATCTAAAATAAATTCTCAAATAAGTTCTTATTGCAAGTTCTTAATTTCTAACATATCGTTCAGAAACAAAATTTTAAATACTCTTGGAACTATAGATATTTGATCTGATAGTTCTAAACCTATACCTATAATCCTTTATATTAATTTTAGCCCTTATCTTCACCCTTTTATTCTCATTCCTCTGCCCCTCTCTCTTCTCACTTTTCCCTTCCTTTTATTTTTTTCTCCAACCGATGGTTTCTTTCTCTCTTCCTTTTTTCTTCATTTTTCTTTCTTTTCTTCAAATTCTTTAACAAATCTCAAGATCAAAGCCAACTAGAGGATGAATCAAGACTAGGAGATGAACTAGATGGAGGAAACCGAGCTAGAGGATGAAGTTTCAACTTGTGTCCTTTTCTAAAAGCTAAGTATAGTTTACTATTTATTGTCTTATTTAATTTCGAATTTAAATATTGTATAGATGATGTATATGAGTTGAGAAGTGTTGTTTAAGTTTGTATTTGTAAAGCTTATGGTTGTTGAAGTTGAGTTGTTGAGAAAGAACATAAATTGTGAAATTGGGGTTTGAAGTTGTTTATGATGATTATAGTGATGTTTGATGGATTGAAGTGGGAGTTTGTGTTTATTAGTAGTAAGATCAAATAACAAGTTTTAAGAAGCTTGAAATGAATTTGGAGGAGTTTGAAACAATTTGAACAAATGTTTTTCTCAAAATGAAAACAAGGGAAAATTTGACAGCAGCATAATGCATGTGTGCCGGCACTTAACGCTGCCGGTGTTGACGTTTACGCTGCCAGTGTATGTTGGGAATTTGACGGTGTTGAAGAGTCCAACAGTGACCAGATCGCTCGATCCTTAACGCTGGCAAATTTTTAATTTACGCCGTCGGTGTTGAAAGCCGGCGTTCGTTTTGCAACTTTTCCTAGTTTTGCAGTCCTTTTGTATTTTGCCCGTAACTTTTTCATCCGATATCTGATTGAGGTGATTCAAGTTGCCTCGGAAAGAAAAGAAAGAGATATACAACTTTTATGTTTTGAGTTTTGCAATTCGAAATGTATTAGTGCTTAAATTTTAATTCTTCCAACTGATATTTTTCAAGCTAAGCTAAAAACTTGTTATAGATTGTTTTATGTGTATTTACTTGAACAAATGGATCTTTTTGACATAAAATGATAGATAAATAATATTTGATGTGTTATGATATTTTATTGATATAATTAAACATGACTTAGATATATTTATAGATTTAGTGAATAATTGAGTTAAATATGCGAGTTTAACATAAAATGAATCTAGTTACAATCTAAGTTCAACTTGACTAAATGAACTTGAATGAGTTAAATAAATTAGATTGAGTTAGTTTAATTACTTTAGCTAGTAATTAGATTAAATGATTAATTCTAATGAGTTTGACTTAATGAACTCAATTAAACTAAAATGAACTAGATTTCTTAAGCTTAATCCACTTGGCTTGGTTTTGAATTAAATGGCTAAGGTTAATCATTTGACTTGGTAAATGACTTAAATGACTAATTCTAATCAATTTGACTAAGGTTAAGCTAAAATGGGTTAGTAAAAAATAATTGGGTTAAATGAATGAATTAGGATGATCTTTGAATAATATGAGGAGTATGTTGTTTCAAAGGTGTGTTTGCTTAAGAAATAGATGTTTTTGTGAATGAATGCCTTGATTAAGCTTTTGTTGATAAAAGACCGTAAACAAAGTGAAAAGAAATACTTTGACAGACAAAGGAGAACTGTCCATATTTTGGCGGGGCGATATTCGCAGCCATAGTGGGGTTCCACATTAGTGTCTGCTCAAATAGGATTAATAAAAGTTTGATATAAGTGGATATTAGTTTAGTTTCTTATATGAGTTCTTTCCTTAAACAATGGTGCATATCTGATTTATCTTCTGGATTATCTTCTGAAATTCCTTCCGAGGCTCTGTTTGGATTTCGTATATAAGGTACGCAGTAACTTGCGTGATGATTGATAGGATAGGCATCCTAAATGGATTAAGAACTTAAAGACGGCTTAATAATTGATGAGTGTTGGTTGTGCTTTACGTCGTTGAATCCGGAACCGGGGAGCGACAAACCTGTCATGATGCAATGACATGTTAGTTAGGCGCTTAATCAAGTCATGATGCAATGACTTTACCATGATGCAATGGTACACTATGATGCAATGGTTTTTATTTTGGTTAAGTGGGTAGCGATAGGGGAATAGTATCCGAGTAAGTTTACTTAAACTTAGGGGGAAATACCATGTTTAGTTAAGTTTATGGGAACTTGTGAACTAGGCTATGTTATGGACTAAGTTTAAGTAGAGTCGGGCAATGACTTTTGAACCCTAAATGAAGCTATTTCTTTATCTGTTAGAAATAGGAGATATAGATATCCGGTCTATCTATATAACCCCCTGAGCAGCTGCTGTTACTCAGGACCCCAGATTCCATTGGCTTGTTCCGGAGTGTGAGTGCTCCATTGTGATTTGTTTATTTTAATGAAAAGATAATAACTTATGGATTGATGCATTGCATTTAGTTAACTCGCGTGCCACTCCATGTGTGATTGTGTTACTGTGTACTGAGCTCTGGCTCATTATTGTTGTTGTTATTCTTTTTACACGTATTGTTGTTGTTGATGATGGATGATGAGATGATGACCTGATGATGATGTGGAGTTTGTTGATGTTGTTGTTCTCATTATTGTTGTTGATGAGGATGGTGATCGTGATGATGATTGATGTGATGATGTTTGTCCGGGTTTTAGGCGATTATGAAGATATGGGAGAATGAGTGAAGTGTGATAGGATCGAGATATTTCTTGTATTTTGTTTCTTCTTTTGTTTTGTTTTGTAAGAGAACTGGATATATTTATAAATTGTATTTTCTTTTAAGGGCTTGTTAATGCCCAGTTGATTGTAAATGATTATCTACCCTAAGAGTAGATCATAAAGTGTTTTTATAAAGTTAGTTTCTTAGAAAATGGTTGCTCTATAGGGAGTAGAAGTTTATAAGTTATTTATAAAATTTGATTTTTGCTGCCGAATCTAGTTATTTAGAAATCTAACTAAATGATTTCATAAATTCTAAAATTTGTTTAGCAATGTTCAACATAAACACTTCTTTTAAGACAACCTTACGTATAATTCGTAAGAGTTATACGTGGTTAGGGACTTGGTGTGCTTAATTTGAGAATTGAGCATGTCGGGTTTTTATAGATTATATAAATCTTTTTACTAAAATTTTCTTAATCTATGTTTCACAAGCATTTCTATGAAAAAATTAAATTAAAACAATAAAGGTACTTTTCCTTATGCTACTCTAGTTTAAACATTATAGTAGATGAAGGTTTGAAATTGTGAAAAGCAAAGTAAAGAGACAAAGAGTGATGATATAAGAGCAAAGGAAGAAGGAAAGAGACATTTTAGGTAAGATGGTACTTTATCTAATGTTTTCAATAATAAGTGGGGTTCGACTCTTTTTTTTTCTTTCTTAATACATATAATTAGAAAGAAAATTTGGAGTGTTTTTATGTTTTTTCTTCTATATTAATATTATTTTGTAATTTTTCAATGGGTTGGGTATAAAATATTTTTTTGAACTTGTATCATCTATGTATTAGAGTATAGATTACAAAGTGGATATAGGGTATATAGTGTATGAAACTCTCATATCCATACCCCATTTTGTTGAGCCATGGGTTATGCTTTTCATTACCTCGTATATATTTACATACACATTATATAAAATGTTTATTTACCTACCCAAAATTATAATTATAATTATAATACATGAATTCTTGTAGTGAGTATCTCGAGATGATGAAACTAATGGAGTCTTTTTTGCCAAAAGATATTTTAAACTTTCTCCATTTTGATTTCGGTTAATGTTACAAATGCTTGAACTTTGGTAAAATATGCAATGATACCTCCATCAAGTTCTTTTAGTTACTAAATTAATTAATTTCAAAGTTTTTCGATACTAAATTAATCAATTTTAAAGTTCATGTACTAGATTGATTATTTTAAAAGCTCAAGTTCTAATTGTACATTTACAAAGGTCAAGTACCATTTATGATGTTAACCTTTTGATTTATATCATATTATTTATCTTTCTATTGTTGACCTACTATTTATATTTAATATCATTCAAACATTATTGTTTATCATCTTTTCATATTCTAATTAAACTTCATGAGAGTAATAGTAAATACCTTTATAATTTGAATATTATATAGGGATAATGTCACTAATGGTACCTGAACTTTAGTTAAATATGCAATTAGGTAACTAAAGTTTGAAAATGATTAATTAAGTACCTAAACATTGAAATTGATTAATTTAGTATCTGAATAACTTTGAAATTAATTAATTTAGTACCTAAAAGAACTTGACGGAGGAACTATTAGCATGCACAAAAAGTTCTTTTTATATTTTAAATTGGTCAATTTCAAAGTTCAAGTATTAAATTGTTTATTTCAAACTTTAGGTATAAAATTACATATTTTGTCAAATTTTAAGTACTATTTATGACATTAACTTTATTATATATATAAGAGTATACATGCTTTGTAAAATTTTATCAATGTTGCATACCTAAGGAAAAATGGTAAATTTAAATCTACATTTATCTTATTTTAGTTAAAGCCTGTATAAAATCATAATAACTCTATAGCATATATAACATAGGGATAATATAAAAAATATTGAAATATTTTCTCCCTAATTATTATGATCGTAAAATATTTAGGTTCCTAATATAGAGTCAAGTAGATTTCTAACTTATGGTTAGTAATTAGGTGTTTTTTAGTTTCTTTTATTATTCACCTAATTGTAAGTAGGAACCTAAATATTTTAGAATCTCACTAATTAGGGAGAAAATATTTCAACACTCCCCCTTAAGTTGGTACATAGATATCATATATGCCTAACTTTTCAAGACATTTTGAGAATATGCAATTTGAGATTGCTTTGGTAAGGATATTTGACAAATGTTCTTCAGATTGAATCTTGGGCACCTCCATAGTCTCGTCATCTAATTTCTCTTTAATGAAAATTTATCAATCTCAACACTTTCTGAACGATCTTGTTGGAAAGGGTTATGAGCTATATCACACGCAACCATATTGTCATTGTACAATTGGATCGATCACCTAAATCTTGCAAAAGCAGTCGTATCCATAAAGCTTCATAAAGTCCAAGTGCCATACCTCTGAATCCAGCTTTTGCACTTGATCACACAACAACATTTTTTTCACTCATTGTGTTTTTATTTCAAGAATTCAAGATTGTTTTTTGTGTTGTTGGCTCAGATACCAACGTAAAAGATAAGAGAAATTCAATACTTTCCATATATTGATTTTGTAATAAGAACATACAAATTTTAAATTTATATTGTTCAATTAGGTGAATAAGAAAGAAAACTAAAAAAGACTAATTCATAGCCATAAGTTAGAAATCTAATTGACTCTATATTAGGAACCTAAATATTTTACAATCTAACTTACTAGGGAGAAAATATTTCAACGCTTCCCCTCAAGTTGATTTAAGGTAAAGACTTGCAACTCATCGCTTCCATTGAGATAAAGTGGTCATGAAAGATGTTGATGATGTTGAAGCATATCGAAAATCTATTGAAAGACTGAGGGTGCATATATTTTTTGCTGGACTTGGTAATTGTTTTTAATAGGTTTGTGGAGATATCCTACGCAAGGAATCAATCCCTAACCTAGAAGAATGAAACAATTTGATTTGACGAGAGGCCAATCATCATGTAGCATTCAAAGGAGATTCCAAAAATTCTAATGCTGCAGCAATGGTAACTTGAAACAAGTGAAAAAACAATTGGTGGTGCAGAAAAACCTACTTATGAATGTACTAAATTCAGCCAATCTAGCCATAACAAGGATCATTGATATGAACTCATCGGATATCTATATTAATAGGATCATAAGCGAGCGTCTCGAAGAAAGCGGGTTATGTACCCAATCAACTACTGCTACTACTAAAACGAATGCAAAGGATGATGCCACTGAGACAACTTCAGCATTGGTAACTACTATGCATCATTAGAGCTATGCAAACGGTTATGCGGGCCAACTCGCCCTGTCTGTGGACCAAAATTTTTAGCCTAATCTACCTTGCGTGGGTTGGTATGTTATGCGGGCTAGTAAGCGAACCTATTAATATATTTCTTTATTATAAAATTTATAAGAATTCAAATTCAAATTTAAATTTAAATTTTTAATAATGTAAATATAGAAAATATTTTGTTTTATCTTACCAATTACCTACATACTAATCTTAGATGATTATCTTGTATGGAAAAATTATAGACTTCTATTTCGAAATTTTTTATTTCAACGTAAAAGGATTTATTTTAACTAATAAAAATTAGAATTCATTCCAATTTTTTTTCTTTAGTATGGCAAGGAAAAATACATCATGGAAATTAACAAGTGATATTGTGTCACTTATTTTAAATAGAAGCATCTAAATGTTTAATAAATATAAAAGAAAAAGTATTGATAAAAAGACTAATGATATAATAAACACAAAAGTTGAAAGTTCATCGCCCCCATCAAAAATTATATAATCAACATTCAATAACTAAATAATAGAAAAGTGAAGTGAGGAGGAAATAAAGAGGGTAATGTATTAGGATTTTTTTTTTTTGTAAGATTTATATTTCTTTCTTTTTTAAAAATATTTTTTAGTGTGGGTTCGCGGGTCCAACCCGACTTGCAGCAGGTTAGCCCACTTCAATCGAGGTTATGCGAGGTAGGCCATTTTGGCCCACACATTAAAGGAGCTAAAATTTTTAGCTAACCCTCTTTTTTTTTTTTGGGTTATGCGGGCCAATGCTACACCTGTTAGTAATAACACATAAAAAATTGATTATGGTAATACAAATTCATATGACAATGGATTGTAGAAAGGTTACTAATGTTAAACCATCTGTACAAAAATTTACATCAATTGCAAATGGTAATGAGGCCCCAATTATTGAGGAAGGGTATTTAACTCGCACTAACATTTTGAATTTGGATTCTATCTTGGTTATTCCTTCTTTAGCCTACAATCTTTTATTTGTTTCTCCAATAGCAACAACCTTGTTTTGTATTGTAATTTTTTGGCCTAACTTTTGTCTTTTTAAGGACATCCACACAAAGTAGAGGATTGGTTATGGTATTAGGTAAGTGAATTTATATTACTTGGACCTAAGCTCAAAAACTTTAGACAAGTTACATCAAGTCTTGGCAGTAGATAATTTTAGGGTGGAAAAGAATAAAGTAGAAATATGGTTGCAACATCAACAATTAGGGCATGCATCTTTGTCTATTTGAAAAAGTTATTTCCAAGTTTGTTTGAAAAGATTGATATTTCTATTCTCTGTTGTGATGTTCATGAACTTCCAAAAAGTCACTGAACTTCCTTTCCATTAATTTTAAATAAAATTTCTTTTCCTTTTTATGGTTGTTCACTTTGATGTATGGGGTCGTCTCATTTGGTTTGTTACATTTATCAATGATTGTAATAGGATGACTTGGTCATGGTTAATGAAATTCAAAAGTGAAATGAATTTGCTATTTAAGAATTTCACAAAATCATGAAGACTTAATACAATGCACAGATCTAAGTTCTTCATAGTGATAATGGTGGAGAATATCAGAATTTTGAACTAAAGAACTATTTGGAAGCACTAGGAATTATTAACCAAATTACATGTGTTCATACACCTTACCAAAATGGGGTGGCCAAAAGGAAAAAATTAGCATTTAGTTGAAGTGGTTCGTGCATTACTGATTCAATCTCATATGCTAATGTCTTATTAGGGAGAAGCACTTTCTTCTATAGTATATTTAATAAATCGAACTCCCTCATGCACTATTGACTTTCAAACACCACTCTAAGCTCTCACTAAGGCTTTAACTTCTCCACTAACACCAAATTTACCCCTTTGTGAATTTAGATATGGAGTCTTTGTACATATCCAAAACAACAACAACAACACAAGTTAGCTCCACAAGACCTACATTGTGTTTTTCTTAGGTGTGCTACAAGTCAAAAGAGGTATAGGTGTTATCATCCTCTAACTAAGCGTATGTTTATAATAGTAGATGTAGTGTTTCATGAATGATCAATGTATTTTTCTTCTAAACTTGAACTTCGGGGTAAGAGCTAGAAAGAAGTTTAAACGGTAGACTTTGAATTTTAGGGGGACTATCAACTTCTTGACGATAATGATTTATTGATTTGAAAGATGGTATTGATAATCACTTGAAACATGGTGTTGATAATCACTTGAAGTTATGTGTAGAAGCAAACCAATTACCAATTGATAAAGGAAGATATCAAAGACTCATAGGGAGGCTGATATACTTGACTCATACAAGACTTGATCTTGCTTATGCATTGAGTGTTGTTAGTCAATTCATGCATAATCCTAGACAATAACACATACATGCATAATCCTGGGAAAGGAATTATGTTTACTAAAAATATAAGGGAAAATTACACTAGAAGGTCCTGATTTGAGGGTAATTCATTTAAGGTCCTAACATTTAAAGAAGTGGGTCAATTTGGGTCCTCATGGACACGTGTCAACAAAAGAGAATGTTTAATTAAAATTCAAAAGACCCTTCTCCTATTGACTCGTGTCCTTGATGACCCAAAATTAACCTACTTTTTCTAACGTTGAGACCTTAAATGAACTTACTCCTAAATGTTAAGACCTTCTGGTATAATATACCAAAAAATACAGATTGGCAAGATATTGATGTTTATAAGATACGATTGGGCTGAAGCAATTGATGATAGATGGTCAACATCTGGTTACTTCACATTTGTAGGTGGCAATCTTGTTCCTTAGAGAAGTAAGAAACAAAATGTTGTTGCTCAATCACATGCGGAAGCTGAATTCAAAGGTATGGCACTTGGACTTTGTCAAGCTTTATGGCTATGACTGCTTTTACAAGATTTAGGTTATCCACTATGGCAACTGATCTACTTGCACTGTGATAATAAGGTTGTGTGTGATATAGCTCATAATCTTGTCCACCATGATCGTACAAAAGCATGTTGAGATTAATAGGTTTTTCATTAATGAGAAATTAGATGACAAGATTGTGAAATTGCACAAGATTCAGTCTGAAGATTAGTTGATAGATATCCTTACTAAAGCGGTCTCAAATCGTATATTCTCAAAATGTCTTGACAAGTTGAACATATATGATATCTATGCACCAACTTAAAGAGAAGTGTTGAAATATTTTCTCCTTAATTAGTGAGATTGTAAAATATTTAGGTTCCTAATATAGAGTCAATTAGACTTCTAACTTATGGCTAGGAATTAGGTGTTTTTTAGTTTCCTCTCTTATTCATGGAATTGTACAATATCATTTGTATGTTGTTATTACAAAATCAATATATAGAAGATATTGAATTTCTCATATTTCATGTAAAAATGTTACCAAATTTTCACAAAAAGTTTAATTAGGTACTTAAAATTTGATTTTGAACAATTTAGTATATAAAGCTTTGCCAAAAATTCAATTAGATATCTTAATTTGGTTTTAAATAATTTGGTACTGAAGTAAGTTTTCGCGTACTTTTTACCTAAAGCAAGTTCAATTAGGTAGGAAAAATCTATGTAAAAAATTGTTTTAGTTACCAGATTGTTCAAAACCAAACTTTAAATACCTGTTGAACCTTTTACGAAAGTTTAGACTCTATTTTTTACATTAACCGCATAACATATATAGACAACAAGCTATGGAGGACACATGCCTAATTTCGATCTTGATTTGAAAAGTTGTATTGCAAGGTTGTAATTATTCTAAAAGTTATATCATTACATGCATAAAATCTTAAAAAAAGCTTTTGAAATTTTTATATATTCAAAATCTTCTATTTAAGAAATGTATTCTTTATGGAAGTTTAGCAAATTTTAAATGGTTGTAACAATTGCATAATTTTACTCAAATTGACACAGCTATTTGTATTTGTTATGCTTTGTTCATATATGAATGAAACCATACTACAGTGACATGAAACTTATTATAGTCATAATGTAATCATATAATAGTATTTATTCTATATTTACAACAATTTATAAATACATATTGTCTACATGTTAATTAATTGTGACAAAATAAATTGGTAAATTACACTGTAAGGTTCTATCATTTTAGGGTAAGTTAATTTAAGGTATTAACATTTCGAGTAGTTTAAAAGAGATCAAAACGTTTGGAGAAGTGGGTCAATTGAGGTCCCATTGATATGTGTCAATAGGAAAAAGATATTCAGAGTTTTATTTAAATATTTCTCCTATTGATATGTGCTAATGAGGACCTTAATTGAATCACTTTTCTAAATATTTGGACTTTTTTTGAACCACTCAAAATGCTTGAGTCTCAAATAAATCTATGCAGAAATGTTTGGACCTCCGATATAATTTACACTAAAAAAAATCTATTAGTTTTACCTATAAGCGTTGTTCTCAAAACAGTAATTGCGTATAATTTGTGCTTTCACCTAGTAATATTAATTTTAAGAACTTTTCTTGTTGGTACTTCTTCATTAGTAATATCCTTTCTAATATTTTGGTTTTTAGTAATATTTAACTTTTATAGCTTAAACCTTATAGTTTGGTCACTAACCTTGTCTTAACTACTTACTCAAGAGGTAAGTCTTTGTATAGAAATAGCAAGACCTAGGTATCTATAGAATGTTATGACCCTTGCAAATGACATAACACTATGCATGCATGCATGTGAACACGTGCACATATATGCATATATATATATATGTAATTTTGAAATTTCGTTTAAGAGATGCATCTTCATAATGCAAGTGGCACTATTTTTTGAATGATTTCAATTCTTACATAATTGTAGAACAACATAATCCTTCATATTTGTGATGTTTACTCCTATATTTTTAGAGATTAAAACTCTTTTAGGTAAATATTATTGTCGGTACCTAATTTTTTCAATTTTTTAATTAACTACTTGGCCTTATCATTTATTATCAAACAAAAATATACATTTCAAGTAGTTAATTGTAAAATAAGTAAAATTTAGGTAATTAATTGTATAAATAAAAACGTTTAGGTACCAAAACAATACTTTTAAACTTTAAGTAGTTAATTGTAAATATAAATAAATTTTGAGTACCAAACGTTATATTTGACCTAACTCTTTCCACTTGATATATCATATCACATAAGAAAATAAAACTTTAACATACACACACACACACACACTCTTATATGTATAATGTTCTCATACAATCAAATGACATGTTTTTTGTTATATAATTATATATAGTGTTCATATGTGCATTGTGATAATCATTTAAGCAAATTCATTATTTTATTAATAATATATTTGAAATCAATAGCCTTATAAAGTGTGGAATTTAATGGTGTCAATAATAAAAGCCAAAACTAATTGCATCAATAAAATAAAGAGAATAATTTCCACTCACTTTTCGGAATGTGTAGAAGGACTCAAGGGATTTGCATACTAACTTTGAATCATGAAGATCACCAAGTGGTTTGATAAGATTCTTGAGGACCACAATATCTGAAAAGGCCACAACCATTCCTCCACCTGTTAAAGGTTGTCGCATGTTAAAAGCATCTCCCAACAAAAGTGCACCAGGAGTTAGATTAGGATTGGCCGGCATACTTCTGATTGGCATGGTTCTTATGTTCCCTTTATCAACTGCTGCAACAAAGGCATCATGGATATCTTGTGGAACCTAAAATAGAAATCATTAGTGAATCAAAAGGGATCTTTTGACAACCCTAAAAAGAAAAACTTTTAGCACAACAATTTGAAAAACTTGATGAGTATCTATAATATTAATGGACAAACCAAAAGTTAGAGATTGATATGAGGAAAATGGTACCTGTGGGGCTATTGAATTTCGCAAATATTTTGCCATCTCTCCATTAGCCATGGAAGGTAGCCTTTTCATAGGCATGTCAATTAAACAGCGTTTTAGAGCTACTAATTCGGTAAAGTAAAATAGGTGAAGGATTCCTAAAATCATATGTCCATATTTTCAAAAGGAAGATTGCAATTCTCAAGGACCAAACCAACATAATGGGAGGAGACATCTACCTACATAAGTTCAAACAAAATATTTTGCAGTAAATAATTTAGTTAGAGTATTGAAATTAGTAGAACCTAGATTTTATTATTATATATCACAAAAGAAGTAAATGTAAAAGATCTAACAATTAAGATGAGAAATAAATAAGAAACACCACTATAACAAAAAAAGAAAATGGAATAGCTAAAGTATAAAATCACAGACAATGCATCTCATATAATACAAAAACAATGATATATAGTGATTTTTTAACAATCTTTAAACACTTAATGCCTTTAAATGTTCCATGGTTTTTTGCTTTTTTACTTTTTCTGACTCAATATATCTAATTAGATATTTCTCTGTGTATATAGTTGTGAGAAGTTTAAATTAATACATATGACGTCAAATAAGTCAATTACCAATAATACATAATATGCGAAATTTTTAATTGACCTCAATTTAACTAGACCAACTTTTATTAAGCTAAATGCTCTTCTACTGACAATTTCATCTTTTTAATGCTAATTCTAGATACAAACTTAACAAATCTCCACCTTGGTTTGAATTTACCCATCCAATACACCTAAGCAACACTTGTACTTGTGTTGCAATTCTTCTAATGTGGTCTTGCTAGCTGCTTATCTCGAAGCAATTTATTGCTATGCACACACTTCTGAGCCTTTGTCATGTTACTATGCTTAGATGACTTTGCTTCTCAAGTTTAATTAGCATGGTCACCTATGACCATTAACACCAAAAACACCTCTTTACTCTTCACTTTTGTTGGTCAGCATACTCTAAATCATTAAGCACTTCTTAGACCCTTGAACCTTTAACTTCCCACACACTTTCTTTAATTGAGAATTTTGTGCAGTATTTAAGTGAGGTAAAGTAGACCTTCTTTTGTACATCCAATACACATTGTTCTACTATGGAAAAAAAGACAAATTCTAGTATTCTTTAACTTAAGAACGACATTTCCAATAAAATTACGAGGAATCACTATTCCCTATAACAAGTATAAGTTGCTGGTTAGAGCACTTAACTCCCACAATTACCATTAAATTTCCATAACTTATTTTTATGTTGCCATCTCCGGATACTAATACCATGTGCATATGCCTATCATTTTTTTTCTTGTAGGGTTTGTCTAGTTACTTTCCTTAAGCCAATTTATTGACAAAGGCTAACTCTTTAGGGAAATTGTAGGGCCTAGAAAGTCTACCCCATTTATTAAGAAATATTTTTAGGATATCTAGTTTGGTAGATTAGAACTATGATTGTTGAAAGAGTTTGGTCACTCTTGGTCCTTTTTAGTTAGCTTGCACATTTAATATACCTTTCTAGAGGCATAAGATTATTCATTGATCTCAAAAAGCTTGTTTAAAAAAGGATTAATGGACATAGGCTATAAAAAGCCAATTAAAGGAGCCATTTACATTGAAGCCCATGAAGAGTTATAAATGAATTTGTGAAGGCTTCATTTTCCATTATAATTATCAAAATGATTCAATGGTTGTATGGAAAATTGATCCATCCATTGATGGCTTCATATGATGATTAAAATTGAGCACTAAAATTATATATATGGAGGCTTTTCCTTCTTCTTTAGAACATATAAAAGATTTGGAGAAATTTTATTGTAATGGTAAAATCCCATCTTGAAAGATCAAAACAACAATTCAATGAAGAATGATTAAGAGCAAACAAGTACAACCAAGAATGATCTTTTGTCATACATGCACTCTTAGCTAATCAATATTTTCATTTCACTCCTCTCTAATCATGCCCCTTCATGTATTATCAAAATAAGACTTATTGAGGTCATTAGACATGTGATAAATAGTCTAATTTGATATATGCCTACTCTAAAAAATCTTTAGCATTTAATTTGTTGCTAATTTATACATAACTACTCTTCACAAATCTATGAATTTTAATCTATCTACTAAAACGCATGCTAGAAGCACTCAAAAAGTCTAGAATAATTTGCGTATATCTTTAGATAGTTAGATGCTAACAATAAGTGATGATCCTCAAACTCGATTATTGTCACATCAAAAACGTTGTTACCCTATTGATCACCTCATCTAGCCCCATTTTTTCCCCTTAGGATACTTTGCTCTCATATAGCTCTTTTGTTTGTAATGATAACTACTAATAACATGACCTTTAGCTTTTCTCTAGAATTAATATTGCCTCTATACCATAGATCCTAAGTAATTAGACCACCACTTGGGGAACTTATTTCAAAATCTATGAGTTCTTTCTCTATGTATTACACATGACTGCTACTGTTGATAAGCTATTCTTTCCTTAAATCAAGGTTTAACGAATTCCTAGATTTAAAACAATAGAGAATATAGCAAGATCATCATTTGGTCTTCAATTTAAAACCTTATATAATATATTTTTTGAATCTTTAATTTGAGAAATGAAATCCAAAATATGTTACACTCATCATTCATTTAGAGTAAACACAATCTTTGATTCCATATAGTGTGTTTGCAAGAGACTTAGTCATATACAATCATGTTGTTTTCTTTTATATCCTATAGTCATCTTCTCTAACATACCTCTTAGGAACACTGTTCTTTGTATTCGATCGGTTGTTGTTCAAAATCTCTCATTAAGTTTATGCACTCATTATCTTTTATAGACTTTATCGACCAATTAAAAGCCTCTTCCAAGATTAAATGAGACTAGTAATGCTGAAAATTTCTATAATAAGAAATTCATACAATGGTTAAACTTTTTGCTATCATACTTGGTGCCAATCTTTCTGGAATGTGAAGTACAAACTCTCAAAATCCTTAATCTCTTATCTTGCTATGATTGTTACTTGTTGGGATATAATCTAAATTTTATGCTCATTGACCACAAAAACATTTAAGTAGAAATTATATAATAAGTAAAGAGATCAATTAACAAGACTTTCTATGGAAAGCCCCAAAAAATAGGGTAAAAAGCCATGTATAATTTCAAATCAACATGTTATAGTGTAACAAGTATAAAAATTGTCAGACAATCTCAGAACGCTTTATTCATCTAACAATTTTCTAAGGTTTTATATTCTCTTACTTTCTCCACTCAATTCAAATGAAACCCTATATATATAATTATAATAATTCAAATCCTAATATACATAATAGAAAACAACTTGCCAAAAAGTGCGTGTGTGTATTTGTACATAAATTAGCAAACCACTTAGCTGCTTGCTTGCTTGTCGTCGTTTACTTGCTTTCTTCCTAAATTCTCTTCCATTTCAAAAATTCTATACCCAAATGAAAGGGAACTTCTATGGTCTCATTAGTAGAACTATCTAGCCTATTTTTTGAGCATTGAATGATCATACGAGTTAACCATAGATATTTCAATGTCTTGATCATGGGTGCGGACAAACTTAAGCCATTCATTAACTTATGGGATTAGTCTTATAATAAATCAAGATGCACCATGGAATATTTTAATAGAAAATATTAAACATTAAGGGAAAAGATAAAATAAGGAGAAAATAACCTTTGACTTGGAGAGAAAGCGTCGTAAGTTTGAGAAGCACCCATCACAAACAATTGTGAGTGGAGCAAATGCTTCCAATTCTTGACCAAACTTCGTTTTGTATCAAACTCCCTTAACTATCCCGTTCTCTTCAATCAAAGATGTAACTGTACCTTGTTCCATTTGCAAGCTAAATTCAATTACAAGGAATGAAATGAAATTATTAACCTTTTAAATATCAATTATGTATATCTTTTCTAATGAAAAATAAAAAAATTTTACTTAGGAAGACTAGCAGCTTTTTCCCGCATCCTTTGGATAAATCTTCCATTATGGAGGCCCCTAGCTGCCACATCTGTCTGGAAGCTATCTATTGGATAAGAGCACTTAACATTATTCCCATCCTTATAAAATACTATCCCAAGTTGCCTTTGGGCATCAATCTCCTCAAGACAGTCTATAAAACACAAGAACTTAATATCAAGAGTATAATAAATCTAGCGAAGAGTTGGCATAACACACAAGACTCTAGCAACTGCAATTAACATCAACATACCTTCAAGACCCAATTCAATAAGTTTAAGGTAACCACCGGGTTGTAAAACTTCACCAACAATTCTATCAGGTTCAGTCAAGTCCCTTTCTATGACATGGACTCTTCTTCTGTCCTATATCGATAATATAAACATGTCAGGTTTAGTCAATTTTCCATAATAGAATTGTTGTGGGTTATAAAAAAAAAAGATCATTGAATATAGGCATAAGCAAAACCTAGTAGGTTTAAGTTTATCAATGTATATTTTATAAGGATGAAGGACTTAGTTGGTTAAGATAGAATATGTGGAGATGTTTAAAAAATATTTGATGATCTTAAAGAAACTGCATGTTGGAGTCACATATTTTTACTAGGTTATCACATGAAAACAAGATAATCATAGAAAAGGAAAATAGGATAAACATGAAATATATTAGTTAAACTTGAAGTCTACTAGAAACAAGCATCACATCTATGATAGGGAACTTAGGATAATAAAAACTTCTATATATAGGAGATTAGTTATATCTAATAAATCATTCTAGCAAGAGACCACTTAATTTCAAACTCTTTACAAACATAATCATAAGATATGCAAGAAACTTACTGATAAGTAAAGCATCTCATCTTAAGGAAAACCAATACAATAATTAAAAAGGGAATTTAAATAGTCAAAATGAGAAGGTAGAATGAGTATTTTATAATTCCATGTTACATAAGCTAAGAGATATTTGGGGTAGTTATTGAATCACTTACTGAACCTTAGCTATTACATTAATGCATAACACTAAGTTACTAAATTAGAATTTCTCAGCTCTTTATATTTGGGTTTAAGAATTAATCATTCATTTAAGCTATTTCAAATTTAAAAGAAGTATCTTAAATCAATTTGTCTCCTTCACCTTGATATCGAGATAAGGTAGCATCCCAAATTCTATGAACATATGAATCAACTTGCTTTAAGGATCCCATTGTCTTGGATCAAGTGGAAGACGATAACCAAATGATAGAAATTGAATGCAACTATAACAATATCAATAATGAATGAATTAGGGTTTGAAGAATTTCTTTTCAAAAAGAGGAGAAGGACTCAATAACAGAAAAGTGGAAACATACCCTAACTATAAAATTGATAAGACCAAATCTAGGGTATTAGATCCTTCTAACATGATTAAACTTGATACGGAAACACAACCAAGAATTTAATATGAATTTTTGCTCATAGAACATGATGTACAATTCATAATAAGGGAAGGCTTATGGTTCATTAATGGTTACTTCCTAGGAATGCAAAGATAGATCCAAACGTTATTCTGCTTAATATGGAGATTGAGTCCATTGCAATATGGGCAAGAATCTAAGAATTACCTATTGAATACTATTTCAAAGAGGCATTGGAAAGGATTAGAGGTGCACTATGTATAGTCCTTTGGTTTGATACATGTACTCCACAATGTGAAAGAGGTAAATATGCATGCTTATGTGCTTAAGTGAACTATACCTCTTCATTAGTGCATATGATCATAATCAAGGACAAAAAGATTAAATTGAAATATGAAGGCCTCCTTCTCTATGCATCATTTGTGGATATGTAGGTCATACTATGGTTAGATGTATGAGAATGGATAATAAGGAAAAGAATTTGAATGCGGATAACATAGATGCAAATCTAAATACATGGAAAGCTAATGATAAGATTTCAAATCCATCACATTAGAAAGAAGTTTTGATAGGGGATGATGAGAATGAGCCGTATAGCAATTGGGTTTGAGTTGGAAGAAGGAAAAGTGGGAATAAAAACAGTACATGTAGGCTAAACTTAATAACAAACAAAAAAAGCATAGATGTGCAATCTTCAACTACTAGAGCTAAAGGAACAAAGGCCTAAAACAAAACAGAAGATTTAGTGGGTATTACATGTCACACACGTGGCGTGTAACTACCAATAGTTTTCTAATATGTGGGTATGTAGGTGGTGGTTACTTTGAAAAACACCCATTACAATATCCACGTACTAGAAAATCATTAATAGTTATGCATCACATGTACATCCACATGACGTGTTTTACCCTCTCAATATTTTTCCAATAAAATAGACCTAGATAAACATGTAGGATTGTCAAATCAAAATGACATTCTACTTAATGTGAAGGAAGTTCCCAAGACTCTAACTATTAGCGCAGTTGAGAGGGCAATGATAGAAACAAGCAATCAAAATGTCATGAAGGACACTATAGAGACCTATATGGTGAGAATTTAAACACTAATACTCATATCCATTTTACTTCACAAAAGACTTCCCCCGATGATTAAACCAAAAACCCTAATGAGACTACTAGTAATGAAACATCAAACGCATAAGCATGATGCATAACACACTAATAGTATTAGCAATGGGAATACTTCACCTAATGTTAGAAATACAAAGGAAAACTCTTCAATCAGCCACTTAGAAAATTACTTTCGAAGGACATTTTAAATGCAAAAGTTCATCAAGCAATACCAATATTAAATGCAATATTAAGAATATACTAAGTACCAATGCTAAGATATCATGATATATTCATCATAGGAAGGGAGGCCTTCCAATTCAATGACATGATGATTTGAAAGACATGAGAAGGCACACTAAGGATAGTGTAAGTTACCACTTAAAAAATTTTGCATCTGGCAATGACACTATAAAGATGGAGAACCACTTACATGGAATTGGCTTGAACTCTGATGATGAAATGCAATGTGCAACTCTAGAGTTGTCCTTTGATCATGGACAACACACATAACACATAATTGTCGACTTTTCAAAGTTGGAGTTGTATTGTATTGTGTTTGTCGCTTGGTACCTTTCTCAATTGCCAACATGCACTATAAAAGGAACTTTGGTCCTCTATTTGTAATATATGATCAATTTTCAATATATATGAGATATGTTAAAGAACTTATTGTCTATCTTGGTAGTGCACAAGCTGGAGATTGGGAAAATCACTCCATGGTTGTTAAAAAGACACCTATGATGTTAGTGGTCAATCAAAGGCTAAGATGGTTTAGGATGGAAGTTCTACACCTTAGAAACCCCTCTAAAGCAGGTGACTCTTGGTGTAGAACTATTATGAAGGATAATAACCACACACCAATAGATATGCTCTTAAAATTTTAACATGGAATGTTTGTGAATATAATGCACCACAATAGAGTAAAGCCTTTGAGGATTTAAAGAGAATACATAGTTTGGAAGTCTTAACATTGCTTGAAAACAATAATAAGCCGATTAGTTGAGAAAGGTCTTATAAATATTCTAGGTTTTGACACTATTGAATGTGTGGAGTCTATGAGGATGAGTGGGGGGCATTATTATAATGTGGAATAAAGAAAATTTTGTCATGTCCACACTATTCACATCCCGATAAGAGATTCATCTCCATGTACATGTAACTACTAATCCTATAACTTTTTTTTTGTTTCATCTGTTTATGCTAGTCCTCCATTCTCTAAACATAAAATGCTTTGAGAGAACCTTATGAAAGCATTGAATTAATTGAGGGTCCTAAGACTATTATTAGGATTTCACTGAAATCATTTCAAATGATGAAAAGTAGGGGAAACTCAAGTAAACCAAGTTAGAGCAAGTCTATGTCAAGAATGCATGAATGACTATGGTATGGTTAATATCGCTTGTGGGAAAACCTACAATTTGGTCTAACAAAAGGAAAAGGATCACTTATCTAATCAGAATGAGGCTAAAAAAAACCTAGCTGAATGAAAGACGGTTAAGTATATTCACGGAGTCTAAATTACTACACTTAGACCACAAAGTAATTCTCCTCAATTACATAGCAAAAAGGTTTTGCTCGAAGAGACAAACTAAACCATTCAGGTTTTAAAATATGTGTCTCATGCATCCCTCATTCAAAGAGTTCATTTGTTGAATTTGAAGAAAGATCCCTTTTCAATTGCTTCTCATCTAACTTCCTTTGTGGAAAAGTTAAAGAGGTGGAATTATGAGGTATTTGGGATTATCTCTTTAAGGAAAAAGGTATTCTAAATAATATTTCCCAACTAAAGTAAAAGCTAAATGTGAATCCAAACCAAGAGGTGCTAAACTAATTAAAATTCACAAAAGTTGAATTGAAAAAATACTACATGATGGAGAAATCTTATAGGCACAAAAAGCCAGAGCTAGATGGGTCATTAAGATTGATTATAATACAAAGTTTTTCTTTCTTACCAAAATGGAATAATGTAGCAAATATGAGATCCTTTTCCTGGAAGATGAAAGGAGGAATCAAGTTAATGGTTAAGATGAAACGGAGGCCCACTCTATCAAACACTTCCAAGCCATATTTACTTCAGTGAAGTTGATGGGGGAGATATATAATCCTTATATATAAATTGGGGGATCATGCATTTATGAAAGTATGAAAATGGAAATGAGTTGCATATTTGACCAAAAGCAAATATGGGAAGCACTCAAATGTATTGGTTCTAACAAATCCCTAGGCTTGAATGGTCTCCATGTTGATTTTCACAAGCACTGTTGGGATAATGTTGGCAATACAGTAATATGAACTATCCGTGAAAGCTTTCAGAACAATACACTCGATCATAAACTAATTAAAACCTTATTAGTGTTGATCCCTAAAAATGTCGATGTAAAAATCTTCACCCTCTCTCTTTAAATTTGCGCAAACTCATTACATAAAAATCAAAACTTCATAAAAAAAAGTACATAAAAGGTCGTAATTTAAACATAAAAACCTCATATTGATTACAAAATCTAATAAAAGCATATACATAGAAATCTAATCTAACAAACCAATTCACTAACATATTAATTCAAAAGAATATAGAAGATAGAAGAAATCCAACTTGATGAGAGAGAGAGTATGAGAGAAGGAGAGATGGGGAGAGAGAGAGAATGAAAACCTTAATTTCTTTTGGTTAAAAGGATGTTAGTGACTAAGTGTGATTGTTTATTTAAACGAACACATATTGATTAAAACAAGTATACCTAAGAGTAGTTTTACCAATAATAGACTAAGAAAATAATATTCCCACATTTAGTTCATCCGAAATTCTATTACCAAGATTACACTTTTCAACATTCACTTCAACTTGCATCATTAAACCAGGAATATACTTACAAAAATCGTTATACCTTTATTTATTTACTATGGAATAAATAAAAAATACTTAAACCTACTTTATATATACACATGTATATAACTTGTTATTAATATTTTTCAAACATGTAACACGATATATAATTATATATATGTTACATATATAATCTATCTTGTGTGAAACACATATACAACATATTAGTTAGGTTATAATAAATGAATTACATATGTTATATGAGACATACATTATGTATTTATATCCTTAAGACATTTGTTATATATGTTACATGATTTATATAACAAATAGATCATGTTAGTTATAAACATATAAATATAATATATATGTATTATATATAATATTTACAATATATATGTCATTTATAGTATATATTAATAATTTGTATGATATGTTATATATGGCTTATATATTATATGTTTCGAAAACACACGTGTAACATATACAATTTATATAACAAATGAATTATCATATATAATTTGTAGATTTTATATGTAAAAATTATGATATATATTTATATGATATATGTTATAGATAATTTTAATTTATATGTACCATTAAAGTTATATATGATTATTATATACTATAAATGTTATATAAAAATATGTAGTTTAATTTTGCAGATATATAATCTATATATCATATATATTTATGTGTTATGTTAAATATGATTTATATATAGTATATTCATTTCATGTAACAAATGAACGATAACACATATAAAATATATAAATTATGTATTTATAACTTATATACCTTATATATGTGTAGATAAATATATATATATACATATACATTATAAATATTTATTATATATATGACATATATATTATGTTACATATATTTATGTGATATACATTTGATATAATTTATACTTTATATGCACTCTATAAGGTACATATATTATATACAATCTATCCATTTTAAATGCTTCATATGTAATATCTATTTTCATACAGATATATAAAATATAGGGGAAAAGCCCCCTTTGGTATATGAACTTTAACTAAGTGGACAATTAAGTACCTGAACTAGAAGACTAATTTTATACCTAACCAAACTCTTCGTGTTCCCTTTCACTACCTCATTTAATTATTGTCTCTTGAGGTAATTGACACATGTCAGGCAATGATTGGATGAGGTGGTAAACATGGGCACGAAAAGTTTACCTAGGTATGAAATTGGTCTTCTTAAAAGTTGAGATACTTAATTATCCACTTGGCCAAAGTTCAGGTGCCAAAAAGAGCTTTATCCCTAAAATATATTAGATGCATAATCTTTACGTAACATATATATTATGTATTTATAACCTATAAATTTAATATATGTGTATGTTATATCAATACATATACTTGTCATAAATATTTAATTTACATACTATATGATATATATGTTATGTATATAGCAAATAAATCAACAGTATATTGATATATAAATTATGAATATCTTATTTGCTAGATAAGATCTATATTTTTTTTAATATATTATACATATGTTCTATATATAATTTATAATATACTACACACATATAAAATTTATTTCATGTATGGATAGCTATGTATTATATAATTTAGTTAGGAGTAATAATAATACATTAATAATAATAATAATAATAATAATAATAATACAATTTAATGGGTTCATGGATTTGTAAATGGGTTAGGGCCCTAAACCCAAACCCCAACATGTATAAATTCGTATCGTTTCCAAATTTGACCTCTTTATAAATCGAGTTGACTTTTACTTACCTAAATCTTTATATAATCGTGTTGTGTTTATCACATCTGGGTTCATGGATCGGGTCTCAAATTGCTAGTGCTAATGTATGATACATCTTATATTTGTTTTTATCATGTTTCTAAGTCGTGATTTTAATACTACACATCGGTAGTTATTTTCAATTTGACCTTATTTGAGTACTTATTTTCAACAAGTGCCTTAAACTAAATATTATTTAAAAAATCTACCTTTAATTATATAAGTATTTTAATTAGATTCCCTTCATCTATTTTTTTAATTGATCATACATTATAGTAGGTGATATAGTGCAGATATTTAAGTTGTGACGTAAGGTCTGTTTGTTTAGCTATTTTGGGTAGATATAGATACTTTTTTAAAACTTTTTTCTAACAAATCGTTTATTGATAAATGGATATAAATAATAAAAATTTGGCTGTTCTCTTGAAAAAATTAAATAGATCAAATATAGATAAAATATAAAATAAATTAAATATATTTATATATATCGTTTCAATACAAATACAGGTACAGATGAAAAACAGACAATCCAAACAGACCCTTATTTAAATTTTTTCATTCGTAAACTGTAATGCAGGACCAAAATGTTAAACATCAAAAGGTTGTCTTATGCACGATCAAATGTGGAAAGGAAGCCGAAATATTTATTAGATTTATTTATTTAAATATATAAATTTTTAATAATGATAACAAAATCTATAATAAACACAAAAACATAATTTTTTATGATGTCCTTTTAAATTATTCCCATTTTATCATTTTTATTTTAAAAAAGTTTGATTTTTAACATATTTTATTCCTTTTAAGTTATTTTTATTATTTTTAAATTAATATATTTTTTATCAAATTAAACTGTACCACTCTTATAAAACCAACAGAAAGGTTAATAACGTTAACATTTAAAAAGATCATAAAAACAACAAAAAAGAAATTATTTTTTAAAAATGATTCATTTGTTAATTTGATTGAAATTGAAAAAGAAAAAAAAAAGATCCGAACCCAAATAAAAAAAATATAACAAAACATTATGAACTAAAATATCCTAGTCCCTTTTCGAAAAACAACACAGGTTTTTTTACATTGAACTAATTATTACAAAAAAAAAAAAAAGGGCATTAAATTATAACATTAGAAGTTGTGTGGAGAGAGTTCTTCCACGAATTAAAAACTATATGGCATGAGAAAGTAAAACCTTAGATATTACTTACCTTGCCGAGTGTATAAGCAAGAGCTGAACCCGCAACGCCGGCGCCTACAATGATGATTTCAGTTCCGTTGTCTTTTTCAGGCGGTAGGACGTTATGGAGTGGAGGCTTTCCTCCTTCACAAGGTTTGGTTTTGTGGGAAGATTGCCATGACGGAAGAGGAACAAAAGAAAAATCCCCAAAACAGACACAACGAAGCTCCCTAAAACATAAATGTACTGATCCAAGAGACAACAACCATCTTTCTCTTTTCTAAGAAAAACCTCACTCCAGTAAGGAAAGAGTTTAGAATGGATGTACTTCTACTGCTAATTCTCTTATTTATAATATTTTTCTCTTTATTTGATGCCACTAGACGTGATCTTATCTTTTGTTGCGCATGATTTAAACATGTTCATATAAATGAGTGGTTACGGAAAAAAAATAAATAAATAAAAGGGACGCAGGAACGGCAGAGATTTTTATAAAAAGTGATATTTAGGAAATAATATAGATGTCGTCACGGTTCGGTTCGAGTCTGGAACCGGACCCGAACCGTTGGTTCCCAGCTTCAAAAGTGGTGGAACCGGAACTAGACCCGTGGGAGCCAGTCTGGTTCCCGGTTCGTAGGAACCGCCAGTTCCCACGGTTCGGTTTCGGTTCCGGTTCTAGAAGAACTAGGAACCATGAAAAAAATAAAAAATTAATTAAATAATTTATTTAATTTAATTAAGAAAAAATGAAAAATAAATTTTTAACTTGAAATAATATTGAGCCTAACAATAATTATTCATAGCATTAGTTAAAAGAAATTCTATAATTATGTATTTATTTATATACCATCACTTGCACTTTTTTAGTTGTTATATTAGCAATGTGACACCATAAAATTCAAAGATATAAATAATTCTCAATAACAAAAAACGAATCACAAATTATTGAGAAAGAAAGTCTACTTTGATTAGAAGTCTACATAAATTTAACAATATATGATTTCAAATGTATTTATTACTTGTGTTGTTAATAATAACACATTAAATATTGTGAGTAGGAAATAAATTTTTTATAATTTATGCAAAAATAGTTTTAAATATTTATTTTATAATTATAATTTTTTATAATTTTCTTTTCTTTTTTTCTTACTTTTTTTTATAATTTTTATGATGTAGAACCGCCGGTTCTGCCGGTTCTTGAATCGACGGTTCCAAAACCGCCAGGTCATGTGGTTTTTAGGGATAGAATCGTAAGGACCCGTCAGAACCAATGGATTTTTTACCAATTCAGATCCGTCATTATCGGGCCGGTTCCCTATTCAAGAACTGCCTATGATGGGTCAGGTCGATTCCCAATTCGAAATCGACCCGTGATGGTATCTAAAATAATATATCCAAAGGAAAAAAACCCCAGGGGACGTATGAAACGTGGCACTTTGGGATGTCGACAAATCATGATCTGTCACATTCATAGATCACGTGTCATGTCCTTCAGATGTATTATTTATTCTAAACAGTCCTTCAACGTAAAAATTATAACACTGATGGGGAGAGGAGTCTGTTTGATGCTGGTTGCCCGCAACTATTCTTTAGTGATGGAGTTTTCTATTTACGTTAAAAAAAAAAAATGTAAGTACTCCATAAAGGTATCGTTACAAATAGTAATAAATAAATGTTATATGTATGCCAAATACGAAAAGAATACTACTATTCAAATTATCTCACAAAATTTTATAATATGTCATTTTTTTCGTAATACATGTTATGTACTGTTTAATAAAGAAGGTGTTACTAAGATTGTACACAGAGAAGGGAGCCAAGTAGCCAAATAGATTATTTGTAATATAAATATAAATGTTTTATAAAGAAGGATAAAATTATCATTTGATTAAAAATAATAAGGTTTTATGATCTATCATAATGTGTAATTAATGATTTGTTGTGTGTCAAACACATAATTGAAAATGAGGAGTCGCAGCGCAAAGGCCGCCAGCCTTGCCTTCAATGCCGCTGGCGTGAGTCCTTGTGCACTGTCGACATTAGGCCAACCTACATGGTAGATTTCCGCCCTTTGATTTTAGGCTGCCAACTTTTCTCCCTAGACCTCCAGTCTTTCCTATTTGAAAAATTAAAAGTTTTTACATGTTTTCTATATAACTTAGGCTTCCTCCTTCTCCAAATCATTCCTGGGTATTAGAAATCTCTTAAAACCTCTCTTCTA
Organism: Combretum micranthum; assembly: GCA_024138025.1. Classification (NCBI taxonomy): domain Eukaryota; kingdom Viridiplantae; phylum Streptophyta; class Magnoliopsida; order Myrtales; family Combretaceae; genus Combretum; species Combretum micranthum. Next base: position 32,896 of record JAMXBD010001858.1, on the reverse strand, counting down.
GTGATCCTTGCATCAAAGGAAATCAAGATCAAGGTGAGTTAATTATCATCAATTCTTTAGCAATCTAAGAAATGATCTTTTCTAAAGTCCTTTCTAAAAAAAAAAAAAATTGAAAGGAGTTTTGGAGAAAAACCTTAAGTCTTGTTGAAGAGTTAGTGTTCTATAATTAGGGAAGAACAAGAATAAAAGAATAGGTAAGAATTGTCCTTTTTTATTCTTTTGGTGATTTAAAAAGTGAATTCCTTTCTGATTTTTTCTTTATCTTTTGATGGAAGTTCTAGTTTTGGAGGAGTTTTTGGAGAAACTCTGATCTTTTGGAGATTCTGTAATTTTTACAATCAAAGGAGATAGGTGTGTACATAATTAGATTGTAGTTCTTTTCATATTAGGGTTTATATGATAAAAAGAATGTGATTGTTTTATGAAAACATGTCGAGAATGAGAATTTATTTGTATGATCAGGTGTACTGGTGAAATTAGGGTTATATTCCTAAAAGATGATTTAGGTACGGCCTTAGCTTATTTACTACTTTTGATTGGTAGGATTAGAATTTATAAATAAATCTAATACTATATGATTTTAAATTGATATGCTGCTTGTCTATGGATAGATTTAGTAGATCGAGAGGACCGTTGCTACTAAGACGATGCCTTGATGATCTGTGTGTGGCGTTGTCCTGAGTAGAGTTGTGCACATTGTTGGGAATTTAGGGATCAAAATGCAGTGGAAATATATTTTATTTTTCATAAAAATGAGAACCCTAAATCCTCAACCGCGGATCCATGTGATTCAATCAAATTTAAGGATATAATTTCCTTTTTATGCTTTAAAACTCAGGAAATCCGGATATGAGATGTTGCAAATGCGAATACCCTTTACTATATCCACACGAATGAATTTTCAATCAAATCTATGTGTGTATGCTAGCATCTTGGAATGATTCCAAGTTTCGGGAATCTCTCTCAGAAGGGTTTCTCACTTTTGAGTTACGAGTTTCTCTATAATTCTAATGTGATGGCAAGCGTCTCTTAAATCCTAGAGGTAACCATCATCTCCTATTTATAAGAATATGTGACTGTTGGTTACCTATCCTAATCTTATTAGGGTTTTCTCCATTAAACGACACATATCTTATAAAATCACAATTTATTTAATAATTATTTATTCTTAATCTAATTAAGAATAATTATATAATTCCCGATATGGTTATCTGAAATAACCCATGATCTAATCAATTCATTTTTTGTGTGTGACCATGTAAGTTCACTTAATGTTGGATGTAGCCCTAAAACACCTTTTGGACCTACAAGACATAATTGGTCTCGAGCAAGACATTATGCCTACCCAAATTAAGTGAAGATCGATGATCCAACTTTACCTATTAATGGTCAGTTACTTAGTCCTTTTGTTACACGATATCTTATAATTAAACATAAGGTGTGGATCAATACATTCTTATATTGTTTAAACACATATTTCTTGAATCTAGAGTCTAACTAACTTAAACGAAATGATATTGATAACTCCCTATCAATTTATTCGAGCACGGCGATGCATTTCTTACTCTCACTCATCAAAAGGCCCAAAAGATATCTCTCTCAAATTAATGAGAGGAATAAATCTCATCTTAATCACTCAACTTCTTTTACATGATTTATATTATGCCCAATCTCAACCTTTATGATTATCTGGTTAAAGATAGTGTTTAATTGAGTCAAAACACAATATTCCTCATGTTGGAATCCATGGTGATTTCAGGTCTAAGGACTAAAACAGCACTGCAAATAAGAAATACTTATTGCATTGATCCATATAACATTATCATATTTGATCATTCCAATACAATGTACTCTTACATGTATTCATGTGCTGAATTAATATCTCATATCCATGATCAATAAAACATGATCATCATCCAGCCAACATACTAGTCTTAATTCATTCTTATTCCATATAATGAACGACTAGGATAATTTTGAATAAAATTATTTCTCACCTTATGGTTTTACAATTAAAGTCACATACTTTAATGACATAAGGAATAACTAATTTATTCAAGAATAATACTTTATCAAAGCAAAAAGGCTAATAACAACTTTGATAAAGAAAATGACTTATATTATAAAGATATAAACATTCAAATATAGAATCCATATGGCTTAGGGCACATCACTAGAACACATAAATGATTCTAGTAGTCTAGAAGTTGTGTGAAAACGATACTAGGGTGTGTGGGAGTTCCCAACACCAATATATGTATGTATTATTATTTTTTATACTAATCATTTTTACATAATCATGAGTTGCTTCGAGTTTATGGTTAAGCCCGAATGACCCTAGGCTGTGTTGTTTGCTAGCTAACAAAGATAATAAATTGTGATTGCTACATTAGTTGTTAGCTTGTATGTAAAATTGTTCATTGCCTGTTCATGTGCGTGTTTATGGTATGACGTACTGGGCATTTGTGCTCACTCTTTTTATCTTTTTCAGGAGCAGGTGATGATCCAATAGTGTTTGACTCATCTCGATATGATGTCTATATGGACTATGAGAAGGATAATAGTGGACATGATTATCTTGCTAACCTTTAGAATAATTTGGATCTGACTGTAGCTAGTTGAAGACCTTATGAAGTTTTAAACGGTTTTAATGTTTTTAAAATATTTTTGAGACATCTTATTATGATATTTTAAGTTTGAATTATGTTGACTTTGCTTTATACCAACTATGATATCAAGAAGTTCTGTTAGTGTGATATATTTTAAATAGGTATCCTTTTATATGAGAGTTTGACGTTATATTGATAATTGTGGACTAGTGAATTAATAGTCTTAGCGTGTTCATTCCTAGTAAGGACATGCGGTAGATTGTAATGCCTTCAATTTAGGGTGTTATACTATCATCAGTATTTAAAAAGAAAAAAAAATAGCATAAAAATAATTGTATTAGTGAAGAAAACAATGTTTAAATAAGAAATTACCTTTTTTTTAACTAAATATAGTTTGATGATGTTATAAAATAGTTCAATGGTTTTATCTCTCTCTTTTTTTTTCAATATATCGATACACAATCATGCTATGGGAGAATTAGTTAGTGGACTACTAATTACAAGAAGAAGAAGAAAGAGGAGGAGGATGTCCTTTTCTTTTAGTAGAGCTTGCAATGAAAATAAATTCAATGAGCATGATACTACATGTATTTAGATGAGTGATAGATAAATACCAATGTATTTTAATAAGTAATGAAAATAGTATATAATGTGTATAAAAAAAATTTGCCAATATTTATATGCCATTAATCATTTCATATAGCATACCACATTTAGTATATCTTTCTGCTTGTGATTGGATGATAAAAATTGGAAAACTAAGAAAATTGGCACATATAGATAGAAATTCTACATGGAAAATGGATAAAACAAGTTAAATTTCTATAAATAGAATCAATGACGATGATTTTGTAGCGAAAACTTATGTTTAGAGATAGAATTTTCGTCTTTAAGGCTAGATTTCTTGTAGTGTAGATACATTATTAAACACCATATATAACATTGATATAACACCTTAGAATGTGGGATGTAAACCCTTGGCAATGTGTCTACATTAGACACATTACGACTCACAATTTACCTAATATGACACCTTAAATAATTGCTAAATATACCTAATATCATAATGAAATAATTTCCAAGTGTGAATTAATAAATCTCCAAATGTAATGGGTAGCTCTCATTGGTCTAACTACTTCCACAGTACACCATTTAAGATAAAATTACGACATTAGAAGTTTACATATTTTTAACTATAAACCTAATGCAACAATCTAAAACATTAGTTTAATTAACACTACCATATCTATTGGCAATAATTGACACATCTACCTATTTTAATCATCAAAGTAGACGCAATCCACAACATCCTCCTTATCTTCATATTAATACCATAATCCCAATCATCGTAGTTCATAAAAATCCATCACCTTGGTATTATCTATTTTAGTGTTTGATGGGATGATCTCAAAATTTAGGATGACTCATGATCCAAAGAATACAAATTATATTATAGTGCATGTATGGTGTTGGATACTTCTTAATATCCTTGAGTCCAAAAGAATAAGTGCTGCAATTCCACATTATATTGGTGTAGTTATTAGTTATACTAGTTGATGCGCTACTACTGAACATATCAATTATAAAATTTATAAACTCAAGTTAATTCCTATGATCAAGTTAGGCAAGTATACCTATCTAGAGTAGTATATGATTAAAACGAGTGTCGTTCTTAGGAACCTAAAGAGTGTCCTTAGGAATCTAAATAGCAGATACTAGTAGTGCCTTTTCTCTACTATCTAGCCTAAATCTTGATATGAGATTAATGGTGAGACTACTAATTAATCTATTTCAATCAAATCCTAGAATTAAGTATGAGTGCTTTCTCAAAAAGTATTCAATCACAAAATATACCCTAATCTTAATCCACCCTAAACCTTAAAATCTCATGAAAATGGATAATTAATAAATTGTTTATGCTTTGCACTGCAGGAATCTCTTAAATAATTAATTACTCTCGAGTTAATCAATTCTCAACCCTATGTGAGATGGTGGAGACCTTTCCCTTACTAACGTCAAATAAGATCACATTAAAGATCATGATTCCTTAACAAAGATTAAATCTTTATGCAAAAAATCAAAGTTCCTTATCTCTAAATGAAAAATGTAATCTCTCTATTCATGAAAACCTATCCTATTAGATGAAGCCTCTTTTTATCTAACAAGAATCATACATATAATCAATTTTGCACATAAATCAATCACAAGACAATTAAAAACATGAATAAGATACAATGTATAAACTTTTCATTAATAAAAAGCAATTCAAATCATATGGGGGCTTAGGTTTCACAAGACTTAAGGCATAAAGATTTACTCCTTCATGGAGTTTACAAGAAAACAAAACATCTAGAGAAGTAATCAATAAACATGATTAAATGATAAACACTTTAATGTTTTGTGATCTTCAATGATGTTCCTTGCACTTCTCCTCTTGAAGCTCTTAATTTTTCTCTCCTAAGGTTTTTAGAATGTCTAAGAATGATCATATATATCCCTAAAATACGAAATAAAAGCAAGTATTTATGTTTTGAAACAAAAGTGGTCTGCACAACCTTTTGCACGGTCGTGTTCGAGGTTGTGCAACTGAATTCCTTCTTTTTCTTCTCCTTTTGCATTTTTTTCAGTACTACTCTCTGTACTACTTATGCAGCAGTGGGCACACTTTAAGATAAATTATGGTCACTTTTTACCCTCCAGTACAAGTGTCTACATGGCCATGATGAAGGTTGTGCACACGTGAAATCACCTTTTCTAACACTTTGCCAATCTCATCTTGTTTTTGCTCATATCATCCTTAAATCTTTGAAATCTCTTTTATAAAACTTGAAATCAAATTTTAAGCACTTAAGTATCCTTTCTTAGTAAATTCGCATAAATCCATATAAAATCATATCCAATGAGTACTAGAAATAAGAAGTCTTTTGACACTTATCACTAGTTCACACACAATTGTCCATAACAGTGCCCATTGCACCAAAATGACCTACTAGTAGCTTCTTTCCTAGTGACTATCCTGTTACACAATATTCTCTTAATTAGTTGCATATGCAAATACAATAAATTATTTCGATGTGCAACTTCACTCGAAACATTGTTACATATTAATCAATGAGTGCCAAGCTAAAGCACCAGTGCTTCAGCTTTCTTATCTCAATCAATATTAATGTCTTTTGATCATCATTTTGTTATTATTTCTAATAGGACATGCATAGGCAATCTACAAGGAAATAACGTGCCTGTAACTAACTTTTCAAAACTCCATACCCTTAGATCGTGATGTCACAAATTACTTGCTAGTTATTATTTCATCGTAAGCTAAAATTTGCATTCTTGAATCAATGGAAGTAGCTAAAGAACTCAAAAGGGGCTTTTAGGAAAAAGAAATAATTAAATAAAAACATGTAAGAAAAAATATTTAGCTAAAATGCCTTTAGCTTAAATAATGTAAGTAAGGGTATAGACACCCCATTTTCACCCCATATGATCCTACTCTTTATGATAATATTAGTTTTAGCTTGAAAAATAAAAATATGAAAAAAAAGAGAAAAAGAAAGAAAGGAAATTACAAAAACAAAAGAATAGTAAGAATAAAGAAGCATAAAAAATAGTTCTTATTGGGGTCTTTGGTGGTATTGGAGCAGTTCAATTGATTTTGATCTTAAATAGTGACTGTGAATCTAAATTGCATATGTAATTTGAAAAGATACAGTCTCTTGGCAAAAAGACGGTTTTTGGACTTGATATAATTTATCTAATGTCTTAATGTCGCAAAGTAGATGATAGAGTTTCCAAATGAAATCTCAATTGAATTTAAATTTCCTATTTTATTAACACTTAAAGTATCAAGATAAATCAAGTTCCAAAAATTATTTTTACTAATTAGCATAATTTTTTATTCATAAATAGCATATGGTTTTATGAGATTATAGCATCAAAACCATGCTCCAATCCGATTTAAAGTTATGATTTTGTGATTTTTCAAAACATTAGGCTAAAACATATAAACGAGATTCATGAATTTATCGAATTAAATATTATTGAATTTTTTTTCTTAAAATATGTGATATAGATTTATATCTTAAAGGAAATATCACTCTTTGATCTAGGTAGAAATTAAATTAATTAAAGGTCCTTGTACCAACTTGGATATAACTAAAAAAGGATCATTTAAGGGATTTTACGCTGCTTTAAATCATCAAAAGAAGACAGCTTAGCTAGTCATGCCATCTACCTTGCGTCCTTGACGAAAAGGTTTAAATCCCTTGAATGACGCTTGGTGCCATGTTGCCTTTTGTCTTTTCTTTTCTTTTTACATATGCATTGCATGCCCTGGGGCACATGGTAGATGCCACACACAAGACCACTCTTTATCCTTAACCTCCTAACTACACAAATTGTGCAGAAAATGTTCAATTTATTCATCCTATTGAGCTCAATTTTTACCTAATTTTAATCCCATTTTTTTATGCATTTTCTTCAAAATAATAATGGGAATGCATTAACCACATGGCTTCGTTGTGCCTCATTAATCTAATTTTTTAACAATGAAAAATGAGATTAATTTGTCATTAAAGTTCCAAAAAAATGTAATGAGTTCGTGAATAAGCCATTCTAATAGATGAAATTGGGGGCTCTTAAAATATATCAAAGATTAAATTGGACATTTAGGGGATGAAAAAAGTGATTTGATCATTAATTTCAAACAAAAATCCAACTACATGTTCAAATTTGCCAACGAAAAATGAATATGTTTTCAATTACACACTAATGAAATATTCAACTTTTTAATAAATGGGAGACTTTTCATGAAGATTTAAGCTTAGGCAAGTATAAAGGAGTCATTTCATCCATTTCTATCATCACAACAACAAGAAATCCATTGAAATCCACTCAAATAAGTTTAAATCATGTCATACCATTTTCTAGCATTTTTAAAGTTTTTTTTTTAATTTTTGTTTTTCAGGTCAAATTAAAGGAATTCATTGTGATATTGAGCTTGTTGAGGCTATAAGCTTCGATTTGGCATATTAGTTCGTTGGGAAGGAACATTGAATCACCCTCCCTGCTTGTTATTGCCTCCAACCATCGTCTAAAGCTTAGAACCACCATCACTAGGTGCTTTTTGGGTCAAGCTAAGTCTACATGTGTGAGTGTTGACTATATTTCGGCTAGTCCAATGCAACCCACCATTGAAACGACCATTGGATAGTCATTTCCAAGTGTCATGACCGCAACCCACTAGAATCCGACTGTGCTAAGGTAATTTTGTGTTTTAATAGGGTAGATTCCAAATCCAAAATTCTCTTGTTTATCAAAATTGATTTTAAGATCTATTTTTTACAAAGAGTAATTTTTTTTTAATTCCTAATTGAGGGTTTATATTAAATGAGTTAGAATTTGATATAAATTGAGTTAAAAAAATTTAACAACAAGTGAAAACTTAGGCTCTATAAAAGGTACTTTTTTAATTAAGCCCAACTTGATATTTTCTTAAGAAGATTATTTAATTTAAATATATCCTTATTATTACATAGTAAACTAGGGGGAGTTATAGTAATCTTAAAATAATTAGAAGTTAGTGAGAGAATTAGTTAATAAAAGACTTTCTTTTTAATTAATAAATGAATCTAGACATTAGTTTCATGTCTCATCCTCTCCCTCCTCCAATTTTGTTTTGTGAACTAAAGGCTAGAGGGAACATCTAATTTACTTCAATTTAGTTCTTCAAATGATTGGAAGCTAATATAAGCTTTTGAGGTGTTTCACATCAAGATCTCAATAAGTAATAGTAAGAATAATTCACCTTTACATTAATAGAGATAAATCTTAAGTTAATTTAAATAAAAATATTAACTTGTACCTTATCATCTATTGAAATTTAGAGAGAGGAGAAGAATCAAGCAACATTAGTGTATTGGGAGTTGTGACAAATAGTAATCAATCCCATCATACAACTGTGCATATTTCATATATCAACTTGCATGGATTAATCATTACCTTTTCATGGGAGATCTTGAAGTGGTACTAGTTTCTTACTTTTGGTGTGACTTGCATGTATTAAATTTAGTTAGTATATGTAGTATTATTTGGTTGGTTAATCTATTAGTTTTTCTTCTCATCTCTCTCTCTCTCTCTCTCTGACATATTTTAGGTTCTCTTATTATGTTCTATTTTTAATTATATGACAATTGTTATGCCCTTAATATTAATACCAAAAAAGTCCCCTCCTCCCCTCTCCCCCACCACAACCACCACCCACACCCCCCCCCCCCCCCCCCCCCCCCCCCCTTCATTTTTTTTTTTTTTTTTAATTTTTTTGACATTCATAACTTTAGTGTTTACAAGAGTCTTCCATTAAGTTCCAAATGAGAATAACGATTAAAAAGATGATAGATAGCATTAACAGCTTAGCCCAAAACTCCTTACCAAGACTATCACGAGATAGCATATACGTGTTCTTTTTCAACAAGGTTTGGTTCATCCTGTTGCAGCTCCATTTTATTGTGAAATATAGAAAATAGTCCAAAGATGCACAATCCCATTAGAAGCACAAAATTGATAAAATTCATTGCTTACAAATTTGAGAGCATTATCAATTTAGAGTCGCCTAAGACACTTCATAGTTTGTTTCTCAATCATACTCTTCCATTGTTGAAAACATCTTATTTATTTTACAAGAAATAGATCCAAAGTTTTTAGGAAAAGTCATTAATAAGGAAGAAAATAAATAAATGAATGCAAAGAATTGACTAGAGTTAACCCCTAGACATTTGAATGAATGTTGTGCAACAATGCCTTGGTTCCATGTTCTATTGTGCCAAAACCAAAAATTTCTTCTTGCTTAAACGCTTTCGTAAAAATCCAAACTATCGAACTTCTCTAGTAGTAAACTTATGCTACATAACTAGTGTATTCATTTATCTAATATACGAGCTAACCTCATAAGCCATAAATTCAGATTTTCAAACTCAGTAGTAACTACAATAGACTCAACAAATGTATTTCCTTGAAGAGCATATAAAGTGCTATGTAACATGTCATTCATTAAAGTGAGAGAACCATAAGAAATCCTCATTACACCATTTTCAATGGTATATTGACATCCATCTTTATCTAGGTAGCTATAGAGATAAGATTCTTAGAAAATCCTAGGACATAACCAACACTCTTGAGCGTTTTAACAATGTCATTGTGCATCTTCACGAGAATTGAACCAATACTTCGCACTTGGTAAAAGCTAGAATCGCCCATAAAGACTGTCCCACCAATAAAATGTTTGTAATTAGTGAGTCAATCTCTATTTGGCATCATATGATAAGAGCAACCATAATCCAAAATCAACTCTTGTCTAGGTCTTTGATTATCAAATGATACAAGAAACTCGTCATCATGAATTTTCATCTTTGCAAAATCGGCATTAGCCTCTTCATTAAATTTGCCACTCTCAAAAGGTTTCTTCTTTTCTTTATTCTTCAACCCGAAATAATCCTTGATTGCATTCCTCTTCTCTTACAATATTTACAAATTTTTTCTTTACCCTTTGACTTAGAATAAGACTTGTTTCTGTTAGTTGATTACTCTTTACCTTGAGACATTAAAGCACTATTCTTAGAAGAACCCCAGTTGAAATGAGCTCATTGTTAACTTTATCTTTGATCAATATGTTGACTTTTACATCATCAAACATGAAAGTATCACGACCATATATCTTGGTTTCATGAAACATCTTGTACGACTAAGGTAGAGAACATAACAAAAGCAACTCTTCATCTTGATCCTCTACCTTAATGCTTATATTCTTCAAATTATTTATAATGGTGATGAACTTAGTGATGTGCTCCTTAAAGAAGCACTTTCTTCCATTTTAAGTGTAAAAAGACTTTTTCTTCAAAATTAATCGATTAGCCAAAGATCTGGTCAAATACAAATTCTCTAATTTTGACCATAATCCGGCAACGGTTTCTCAAACAACACTTGGTGCAAGACATTATTGAACAAATATAATTGAATAGTGGATAATGCCTTCTCATCAATCATAACCCATTCATTATCCTCCATTGAATTTGGCTTCTTTCCCAAAGCCTTTTCCAATCCATGTTATATTAACATGGCTAACATTCTCACTTGCCATAAACTTAAATTGGAATTTTCATGAAACTTCTTAATGTCAAATTTTGTTGATGCCATTGAATTCATAAATGCATAAAAATCTAATCTTGAAAAAAAAAAACCCTAATATTGAATAAAACTCGCACAAAAGTGTTTTTAAGTCTCACTCTTATAGAAACCTAAGGCTTAGACATATATATATATATATATATATATATGTTTGTGCATATAACTAAGGGAAAACTACTAAAAATACATCAACAAATAGATTAAATAAACAATATATAAGGTGTTAGAAAATAAATAAAGAAAAGATAAAAAAAATCAAGCTTAAATATAAAGTAGAGTTTATATTACACCCTAATATCCTTAGGCACACAATGCCTTCAATCAATGACTTCACACATATTTTTGTTACTCACTTCAAACAATGCTCTAGATAACTTATACCAAGCACGATAATAAATGTTAACACGATCAAGATCTCAATCTCTTTCTCACACTTCATCATAATCTTAAAGTCTTAATAAAGTCACATTTTACTTAACTTTTCATTAATCAAATCATGATAAACTATTATAGATTTTATAAAAATCAAATAGAATTGGTACTTAAGTATGAATAATTTGTTATTTCAGGTCTTAAAGGACTTATACATACAAACACAAGCAAATTAGAGAAGATTCATGCAAAAATGGACAGAAAACCATTGTACATCGGCCAAAATTAGAAGCAATGCCTCTAGTGTTCAAGATAGAACATGATCCTGCAATTTTTTATGCAAACGCCGGTAATTCATATTCTTACATCGTCGGCGTACATTCACAGATTGCGCTCGAAATTCATTTTTTCAACCAATGCCAGCTAGATCCAAATCAAGGCCACTGGTATAGGAGCAAACCTATGTCCTCTTTAACTATTCATGTATAAATACTTCTCTTGTTATATTTTGATGTGAGAAAAAACCCTAGGCACGAAATTCTCTCCTTTTCCATAGCTCCTAGATCTAAAATTAGGGTTTAGAACACTAGTTAGCTTTTTCTTTTTATTTTGATTAAGGATTCCATACCAGGATTCAAGTGAAAGACATCATTTGTGATTGAATCCTGAAACAGGATTTCTTTGACAAGGTGATCTTGTTCTTTTTCTTATATTTAATTATTGGATGATGTTTGAAACTTGTTTCTTTTGATCTTAATGAGATTTTGAGTTTTTGATTTGGATTATTCAGTTGATGATATCTATTGTTGATTGAATCTTTTTTCATATTCGGAATGTTAATGCTATTTCACTATTTATGTATTTTGGCTTAGATCTAGAATTCATGATAGATTGAGGTGATTCAAGATACTATAGAAAGCTTAGGGAGATCTCTACAACTTTTATGTTTTAAGGTTTAAGAGATTTCAAAGAAATCAAGGTCTAAAATGTGCTTGAAGAAATCTGCAACAACAAGTAACAAAGACACATAACTAATAAAGTCTAAACATATCATAAACAAGTTTTGCTTATTCGATATAACTTTACTAAATTGTCGAGTATTTATGCAATGCATTTTCTCATCAAAATAAGATTATAACCTCTACATGGTTCAGCAATCTCCCTATGGTTATGTTTGTAGACTAAGTATTAAAATTTGCATTTTCTTTGTCTAACTATGGTCTCAACAAGGCAAGCATACTTATCAGAGTAAATAATTGAAAGATCTAGGTCTTATTTCAAGAGAAAGTTAGTGATTACTTTTACTTACTCTTTTCCTATTATCTAGTCTAATAAAACATATGTGTTTTATCTAGCCAAGAAGTAATCTAAGCCTAAACTAACAAGTATCAACAAGTTTTGATAAGTTTTGCAGCAAGCATGCAAGAATTAAGATATATCAATTCATAACGAGCTTAAGTTATGCTTCACCTTAGGTATATTCATGTAACTCAAGACATTCTTAGTAAAAGTTGCGTTAAATCATTGAACTGTTAGATTCACTAGATTATGCTATAGTTTCTCTCGAAATCAAAAGCACCTAAACCTATGTCAAACCATCAAAATCTCTTCTTGACCATTAGCAACTTAGCTTTGCATAAAGAACAAGAATCTTTTGATTAACAACATAAATCATGCAATCAATCGATGATAGAAGATTTCACCATTCCTATCTCTAGATGATTATGGGCAATCTCATCAATAGCCTAAATCTATTCATTAAAATGACTTCTCAGCTTATTTTAACGAAATTAGACATGAACCCATATCATCAACTATACAAATTCAAGATCTATGAAGCTCAAGTTATTGAATTCAATAAATCAACACAGATTCAATATAAGTACAGTAGAGTTACATGAAATTGATCCAAGGATCCACAAACCTAAGCAAAATTAACTACTCCTCCATATATGTAACAATATATATTAATAATTCAAAGAAATAATTAAAACCCATAATGGGATAAAGCAATATCCTCGATGAATTGAAGCAATGAAGTACAAAAAATTAGGTGAAACCCTAAAAATCTGTTAAATCCTCTCTAAATTCTCTCTTTTAAAAAGGAATATTTCTCTGTACATTTTTTCAATATTCATCCCTCTCTTTTGCCTCTATTTGTCTCCTATTTTTCAATCTTTTTTTTTTTTTTGGTACATGTAAAGTAAAAGTAAGATGGGTATTTATAATCTTCTTGTGAACCCAAGGCTACAGGGCCTCCTGTAAAGCCATACTGAAGGGAGGGCTGAAAAATAAAAGCCTTCTTTCTTGCATAATCAAGCGCAAACCTACTTTATTTGCATTCATTTCTCTTAAGTTATCATAATATCTTCCAAATGAGCTTTTCAAGGCCTGAAATGAATATTTCACAAAATATGTTTCCTTTTCTTCAACAAATTACAAGAAATACAGAACAAATATGTCCAAATAAACACAAACAATATGAGTCTTTTTTACACTTATCAAACTTCCCCACACTTAATCGTTTGCTTATTGATGTGCCTAATACCCTTGATACCATAAATCGTAAATTAGACACAAATTTGTAATTTGGGTTTTTGTAGTATATGGATTTAGGATGAAAGAAATTGATATGGATGGCGTTATTCAAGAATATTATGCATCAAGAATAACTCGAACTACATTCACTATCACTTGATATTACGCACAAGTGGAATCGAATGGTATGTTTGCCAAAATCCAAAGGAATGATAAGAATGATAAATCTCACCACAATTAACACAGTGATTGATAAGAGAAACTTGAGAAAAACTCTCAATAAAATGCATCAAATATCTCAAAAACTAATTAGGGTTCATTACAAGAGAGTACATATATAGCATTACCCAACAACAAATAAAGGAAAATACGAAATAAGTAAATATGCATTTTGGAATGAAGGTCAGAAGCTACATCGCCGGCCTATAATTCAACACTATCGTCGTTGGAGATGATCATTGCTGGCCTTAAACCGGTGTATGAAGAAATCCGTAGCTTCTACGCTATTCTTCATGTCCGCGACTTCAAGCTTCTAAATAGTAAGCCACCAGCTTTGAATAGGAAGGCTATCAGCATTGAAGTATGTTTCTTTGTTTTCTTCATCAGTTGCAAACTTATCATCATCATCCTCCCAGCCTTGTTGAAGATTTGTCCTCAAATCTTGATGGAAAACATATCCATCCGGATCAAAGATAAACCTATAATGCTAAAACACTGTGAAGTAAAATTTCCTAGATATACCCAACTCATAAGCTACTTCCATTGCTTGATCCACGAATGATTTCCATAGCATTATTATGTTAACTCCAAACACTACAATGTTTCCTTTACAATCAAGTTCAAAGCATCGGCAACAAGGTTCATGCCTTTGATATGCACTAGACCCAACTAATTTAGTCATGTCATGTTCAATCCAGTCAACATCTAACACCATATCCCTAGCACAAGATACTCCATTATACAAGTCAAAATTCACAGAACCTAATAACATGGATTTAGAGCCATTTAAGCAATAGAGAGTGAAATTATCCCAAGAATTAGCAATATTCCTTTCTCCCACAACTAACTCACAAACAGACCATACATAGAGCATGAGATGCACTTATATGCTACCACACCATGATTTAATACTCTGCCAATAGGTATAGCCATCAGATAGGCTCCAAGGAATCTCAACAACTATCATAAGATCTTACAAGAACAATGGCATCACAATAATCCACAATCCTTGGCAAACCCATCGAGGCATCAAAATAGAATGGATATGAAAATACCTGAAAGTTTCATTAGTTCCTACAACAATTGGAAGTGGTACAACTTTAGGTACACACATAGATATCTCATCCCGTAAACAATAGTATGCGTCTTCTATAACATCAATCTCCTCCTCCGCATTAGTATCCTTTATAGCCTTATAACCAACATCACTATCTACACTACTAGTAATTTATACCTATGATGTATGATCATCTTCTCTTTTCTCTTCAACACTTGCCTTACTCTCAACCTCCTTTTTATCTTCCATAATAATTATTGAAACCCCATTAACAAGCTTCACTACATATTTATTTGACATTGAATTTCAAGATGTCCACGACCTAAGCATCTTTTACATTTGAGTTTCCAATCATCATCATCACCCATCTCAATTGATTGCAATTCCTTCTCATGAATTACATCATTACACAGTTGTGAACTCCACCAGTTAATCACTAATGGTTGAGCTTAGGCATCTCATCCATTCATGTCGCCATGTTGTTGATAATTGCAGCTAAATCTTGTAACTGCTCGTCTAATTATTTTCTACCACCTACAGCATGATGACCTTGATCTCCTCCATCCTAGATATAACCATCACTTCCAACGTTCCCATTCACACAAACATTCCACATGATTCTCAAATCTTTGAATTGCCCAATCCATAGATAACAATCCACAATATAAACCCAAATCACAACACAAACCCCAATTTCCCTAATTTCAGCAAAATCTAGTAATAATACCGTAACAGTTCACAATTTCTATAAGATAAATCAAAGATAATATTAAAGATCAAATCTTTGCTTACCAATCGTCCCATCATCGCCATTGTGCTCTGATACCAAAAATGATGTGCCTAATACCCTTAATACTATAAATTGCAAATTAGACATAGATTTGTAATTTGGATTTTTGTAGTATATGGATTTAGGATAAAAGAAATTGATATGGACGATGATATTCAAGGATATTATACACCAGAAATAACCCAAACTACATTTGCTCTCACTTGATATTACACACTAGTGGAATCGAATGGTGTGTTCGCCACAATCCAAAGGTTAATAAGAGCGATAAATCTTGCTACAATCAATATGGTGATTGATAAGAGAAAGTTGAGAAAAACTCTCAATAACAAATGTCAAATATCTCAAAAACTAATTAGGATTGATTACAAGAGAGTATATATATAGCATTACCCAACAACAAATAAAAGAAAATATTAAATAATTAAAATATGCATTCTGGAACGAAGGCCGGCAAGGTATGCTGCCGGTATTAGAGATGATCACCATCGGCTTTGAGCCGATGTACAAAGACATCCGAGGCTTCCACATAGTTCTTCTCGTTTGTCACTTCAATCTCCTAAAAAGTAAGTTGTCAGCTTTAAATAGGAAGGCTACCAGCCTTAGACTTGATCTCCATTGAAGTATGTTTTTTTTTTTTTTTCTTCATCAATTGCAAACTTATCCACATAACTTGTCCTTAAGAAAACAAAATAAGAACAAAAGAATCTATCATCAATTATACTCCTCAGAAAATATCAAATCAAACATTGCACTCTTTAATTCAACCAATCCAAAGTGACTCATTAGTGTCTACCACTTAAACCTACCATATTTGTACTTGTACCTGACATACTACAATTAAATTTTTAAGACTAATTCAGGTAAGCCAAACTATTAATCTTACCATTTAATAACCACTTCCAAAATCACAAAAGAGATACAAATTCAAGCAAAGCAAAAGGGGCAAGGTTGTAGACACCCAATTTTTGCCCAATTAATTAAGGCTTAAATTTATAAAGAATCTTCATTTTTGTTTAATTAAACTCATTTTTCCAAAAGCCTTAATTAAGTATTGATGAAGTTGGCTAAGTGATCAAGGCACAGGCCAAATGGCCTGTTGGTTAAATACATTGATCCAAACACACACCCAAGTTCAAGGACCCAGGTTCAAACCCTAGCAAAGGCAAATTTTTGCCTTTTTATCATCTCATATTTTTTGCCTTCTCAAAGTGACTTTTTGCCTTACTTTGCATCAATTTTTAACTGACAAAACATCATTAATTGTTGAAATTGATGATGCAATTGCAAAGTAGACATGGAATATGAAAGATCAATACACAATTCATGTGTAAAAACAACCCAAAAGTCACAAAATTCATGCTAAAAAATTTGGAAAAAAATGCAATTTATAAAGCATTCAATTGCACATGAATGAGGAGTTACAAGAATTGGAAAAATTGGATGATTCATCTACCCACATTGAATGATTTGATAAAGAATATGAAAGATTAATCATCAATTCATCAGCTTGAAACAAATTAATCTCGAATTTTCGAATTAAATTCGTGAAAATAAAGAGGCAAAAATCGATTCGTTTTCGAAACTGTACGA
Organism: Combretum micranthum; assembly: GCA_024138025.1. NCBI lineage: Eukaryota > Viridiplantae > Streptophyta > Magnoliopsida > Myrtales > Combretaceae > Combretum > Combretum micranthum. The sequence goes on along the minus strand of JAMXBD010001858.1, from coordinate 15,537 downwards.
AACGTAAAATTGAGCTTGCAACCTATAAATAGGGGGTCTTAGGATCAAAAGGCACAAGTCAATTTCGAAGAAACACACACACAACAATATCAATTCGAAATTTTCGAATTTAGGATGTAGTATTCGAATTTTTCAAATTCGAAGTGATTTGATCAGATTTGGATCAAATTGAGTGTTTTAGGAATGTTAGAAACTTGATTATGATGTTTTAGTGTGCTTAGATTTGCTCGAATTGATCAAATTAATCTCTGCAATTTTTTTTAATTTTTTTCACCGACGTTGTCGTACAATCACCACCGGAGCCGCCCCTTGCCGCCGTTCTGAGTGCACGCCACCACCACCAGGAGCACCGCCGTTGCACCAGAAGTCGGGCCGACAAACTCCCAGCCACCAAAGACCACCGAAGCCGCCGGAATCCGCCCCTAAAGATCTCGTAATCGTCTTCTTCCTCCCGATCGGGTCGGATCCGACCTGAAATTTGACCCGAAAATCCGAAGTCCAACCCGCCCCTGGTCAATGGTCAGCTCCGATCAGACGGCTTTGATTCAATCAAGCAGATCAGACGGTCCAGATTTGATCAAGCAGATCAGCGGCCTAGATTCAATCATCCAGATCAGACGGTCCAGATTTGATCAAGCAGATCAGCGGCTCAAATTCAATCAACAGATCAACGGTCCATATTTGATCAAGCAGATCAGGCGGTCCATATTTCATCAAAACATATCAAATGGCCTAGATTTCATCAAGCAGATTAACGCCCCAGATCGAGTCAACGAAATCAAACGATCAGGATCAGTCAGCACGATCAACGATCCAGATCGCGTCCGCTCCATCCAATGATCCAGGTCAATCTGCATTATTTTATTATATTTTTATTATATAATTAATTTCAGAAAATAGGAAAAAATAGTAAAAAATTTATAAAATTTCATTAAAAAATTCAGAAAAATTTAGAAAAATCCAGAAAAATCAAAATAATTATTTTTCATATTATTTTATATTTTTCGATATTTTTGAATAATTTTGAATATTTTTAATATGTATTTATACATAAATTGCTTTAGAAATGCATATTTAATGCATAAAAAATAATTTTAATATATTGTAAAATATTTTGAATATGTTGTGAATTTATGTGATGATTATTCAAAATAAAAAAAATAAAAAATAATAATAATATTAATAATAAAAATAAATAAAAATGACAAAATTGGATTTTTCCAAAACCAAAATTTTTTTTTAAAAAAATGATTTTTGGACTTAGAAAAATTTATTTTCATAAAATAAAAATCAATTGATTAGATCATAGGATCATCAAAAAAATGATTTTCATAAAAATTCAAAATTTAATGAACTTAAAGTGATAATAGTTCAAAAATTAAAAATGATCAACAAACTAAGGTTCTTTTTAAAAGAACTACGTTTTGTCTGATCTCGATTAGCGAGTACGTAGGCACCTGCGGGGCGACATTAAAAAAAAATGTTTTTTTTATTATTGTGAATAAATATTTTGTAAATATAAGATAATTTGTTGATATTCATGTTCTAAAAAAATAATAAAAAATAAAAATGAATGATTTGACTTGTAAATATTTGTGTTATAATGTTTTATTTAAGTTTTTGAGCATGAAAAGGATAGATTATAAATTTAAAATTCCAAAAGTGGTAACCGATTTGGTTTTAATAGGTTAGCCCCCGAATCCATGATATCTGGTTTTAAAAGTTGATTTTTTAAATCAAATTTTCGCAGACTAGTAGCTAAGTTAGGATCAACCGACCCATTGATCCTAGCTTTTTATTTTTTCCCGATTTATATCGGGTGGCGACTTTAAAAAATTTTCAAAAATTAAAATTTCTTTTAACACCTAGTCGATGATTCATGTTAAATGGTTTCGGGTTTAATGTGAATCGGGTTAAGAGAAATGAACCAGATAAGTAGAAAAAATCCAGGCTCGACAAAGTCACATCTCACCACTTATTAGAAAGCATATAATTCGTTTAAACACTTCTCTAAGCACAACAACCTAGAGTATAAGTACATGGCATCCATCATTCTCCTAGATTTTTTTTCCTCTTTCTTTATACATCTCTCTTTTTTTTTTCTTCATTTTTTTTTCATTCTTAACCTTTAGAGGGGGAGATTTTTGTCTCTATCTTTTCTTTTTATTTAGATGGGTTTGGCCTGCTTATTTATAGCTTAGCTTTTTTTTAATAAATATTTTATTTATTTATTTCATTATTATTATTTTTTAGAGATTATTGAGAAGAATCACCAGAGATAGATTTCATATGCCTTTTCACAAAAGGTTCGAAAAGCTCTTAAAATAGTTGAAAAGAAAATTTACTATAACAAGCTTAGAAACACAACCATTTAACTTTAAACTAGAGACTTTGACTACTTTCACAACTCTATATTCAATCATTAAATAGCAAGTAAATTTGCCTCACTTAAACCTTATTCTAAAATTTTGACAAAGTATACCAAGTTAAAAAATGGTGAGTAAGGCACTTAAAGTCACTATACTTTATATTTTTTTAATGTTAATTTCTCGAACAAAATGAGTATAATTTTAAGAATCTAATATCAACATTACAGCTCATTTGCAAACTCATAAATGGGGGAATTTTGATTAATAAGTGCATCATATGCACCATGAAGCTCAAATAAAACCTCAAAATTCTCTTTCTTTACGGTATGTCCCTTCCCTACACTTGAGAAAAAAAAAACAAATGTTTTTTTTCATTGCTATCCAATTCAGCAAAGTAAGGAAAAGGACAAGGAAAGAATGTAGGAAAAGGACCTTAAGAACTTCCCTGGATTATGGAGAGATATCTTCATGATTTGGATTCACTAAAAGCGTAAATCAACAACATCATTATAACTCTTGTGAATCTACCAACCTAGAATTTTAAACCTGCAAAAAACAACAAAGCAAAAATAGCAAAAATGTAAGCTAGAAAGAAGTTAACCTATCCCAAGTCTAACAATTAAGCCCAATCAAGCATATGCAAAGGAGTGTGGGAGTTTGTTCATGATGGAAAAAAATGAATTAGAACAAGTGAGAATGTAAGACATAATGAGTGTGTGCGTGAGGGAGGAACAAAGTGTTGCACAAAAGAGATGACTTTCTCTCTCTCTCTCTCTCATATAGAAAAGTTGAATTTTTCAGCCCACCCCCCTACATAGCCATGCTTAGGCGGGGATACAGTAGAAAGTGTTCTATACAGATGCCTGCATAGCTGTGTTTAGGGCTATGTAAGGATTAGAATGCACTTTGTAACTGTTTATCGAGCGCTTGATAGTTGATTAGGTTAGGTGCAATGAATGGTGCAATGGGCTACACATCCATGCTTGAAGCCGTATAGACTTCAGAATGGCACAAACGACGCTCTTCGAGGGCTCGACATGCACACAAGCTTCTTCCCCTTCATCTATACAAGCGTGCTAGAGGCAAGGATGACTCTAAATTTGAAAATTTTCCTCTGTCATCCTATAATTTCAACAATATACACTATCTCGAGCACAAATGATTAACTGTATTTCAATTAACCCCAATTTGCTGTAGAAATTTTTTATGTTTTTCATCATGAATTCAACATGTATAATGGACAAAACACTTAAAAGTTAGATGAAAACTTTCTTCACTTTCTTTGAAAAATAAAATCATGCCATATTTTGCTTTTCCCCACACTAAAAACTAAATTCTCATCTCCTTATGATTGTGTACAAACATCACACACCTACAATTTTTTATAGAAAAATGACTTCGGAACGTAAAATCCAAAAAACAAAAAGAACTTAACTCAACAAGGTTATACATGGGTTGCCTCTTATGAAGTGCTTTATTTAATGTCAATAACTTGACCTATTAAAACAAAACAAATCATCATCTACAAGGATCCCAAACAAAAGTATCCCAAGAACATGTTTTGACAGTCATCAAAGGGAATTTCTTTCTTATCTTTGCTCTATTCCTTTTAAACTAAATTCCTTTTGATATTGGAATTCTTTTATGGGGACTATATTGGTAAATTGGTGCCTTTCAAACTTAATGATGTATCCCATGGTTTCAAGGCACAAAGTTCAACAACTCCCAAATACTAAGATGTTTCAAAAGTAGAGAGAGCTTGATATCCTCAATACTCGTTTCTTACTCAAACTCTCTATCCTCCACTTCTTTGTGTGAATAGAATTTTCTCATTAAATAACTCAATTGAATTCTCATCCATGACTTCCCTTGCTCAACAAATTTTAGATTCAAAGATTGCTAAAAAAATTTTACATCACAATCCAATTCATCAAACATTTTCCTTGATCAATTCAAAATCAACATGTTCAAAATCATGCATATGATCTACTTGATTAAAAAGCTCTTGTGAAAATGAGTTCAAAATATATTTTTCGTATGCATAACCTAAGGTACCTAAGTTTTTGTCAACTTGTTCGTCATCGTAAAACATTAGAGGTAATTGAATGCATACAGGAGCATCATAAAAACATAGATTAGCACATAAACAATACCATTCTTGCTCACTAAAGTTCTAACACACATTGTTCGCTTCATTTTCGAGTTCATTTTTTTGAGAATTAATAAGAACATTTCAATAATGATCTTTTTGAATCCACCATCCAAAATCCATGACATTGGAATGCCTTAATAGGTTAAGCTCCATGAGAAAAATTCACTACAAATTCAAGCAAAAACAAAAGAAAAGAAAAGAAATGGCTAGATTAACAATATTAAGCTTTCAAAATATCACCAATCATCTATCGGCAATGGCGCTAAAAACTTGTTCTTTGTATTTGAAGATCGAGTTTTAAAATTTATAGTTTCTTTTCTAAATCTTTGTCTAACTATGGTCTCAACAAGACAAGCATACCTATCAAAGTAGTATAGTTAAAAGATCTAGGTCGTATTCTAAGGGAAAGTTGGTGATTACTTCTGCTCACTCTTTTCCTATTATCTAACCTAATAAAAAAAATGGGTTTTATCTAACTAAGAACCAATCTAAGCCTAAGCTAATAAGTATCATCCAGTTTCAAAACTTTCACACTAAGCATGGAAGAATTAAGATATATTAATTCACAAGGAGCTTAGGTCATGTTTCACCTTAGGTATATTCATGTAACTATAAAAATTCTCTATAAAAGCTAAGTTGAATTATTGAACTATCAAATTCCTATATTATGCTAGAGTTTCTCTCAAAATCAAAAGCATTTAAACCTAAGTCAAATAGCCAAGATCTCTTCTTGACTATTAGCAACTTAGATTTGCATAAAGAAAAAGAATCCTTTGATTAACAACGTAACTCATGCAATAAATGATAAGTGTTAAAAGATCCTTATTCATAATATTTATTGATATGATTTTATAGATTTGATGTGAATTTACTAAGAAAGGTACTTAATTGATTAATATTTGATTTCAGGGTTTAAAGATGATATTTCAAAGATTTAAGGATGGTTCACGCAAAAACGAAAAAAATTGGCAAAGTATACAAAAGTTGATTTTTAAAATGTACATAACCTAGAACATTGGCATGTATATGCTAGTGTTCAAGGGTGAAAAGTGACTAGAAACTACACTAAAATGATCCTAAGTTGCTGCCCAAAAGTGTATAAGGTTGTGTTGATGGAAAGAACTTGATCAGCGAAGGAATTAAAGAGTTTCCAAAGTATCCCACCATGAGCACGGCTATGTACATAGCGAGGTACATTGCAGGATGATTACAATTCTATAAATACTCGTCCAAACCTTTCAGTTTATCATTCTTTCACATTTTCAAAACCTTAGGAGAGAAAAGAGCCACCAAGAAGGAAAAATTGCTTTAGATCCATTGGAGATTGCTAGATAAATCAAGGGTTCCATTGTTTTATGATGTTTAAAATCAAAACATATTTCTCTCAATAATAAGTCATAAACCAAGGTCAATGGATCCTTTTCCTATCTTTCTGAATGAAATATATATTTTCAATTTCTTTTCATTTTTTAAAATTTTAGGACATATGGATATCCTTAGGCTTAAACTGGAGCTCTACCTCTCCATCACACAACAACATAAGAGATTTTCAATAAAGACTTTTCACACTATGTCTAGTGTATAGAAAAGGGACTAAGCAAAGGAAATAAAGGAGAAACATTTATTTGACAAGGTTAGAAAAGAATTTAAAAAAAAATGATATAAAAGACTACATTTTCTATCTTATTTTGAAAGAAAAGATAGAAATAAATAGATAGATAGATAAAATAAGGATCCATTGTAAATATTACAGTAAAATCCAACAACGAACGTTGTCATAGTGTAAATACACAATTAAATATCATGCAACAATTCCTTATAATAGCAATGTTCAATAAGAAGATATTGAACTTTAAATTTAAAGTTGAATACTTATATCTTAATAAAAATAATTACATTATAAATGCATCCCTCGTTGTCTTCATCTCCATTGGTGAAAGTGGAATTTGCAGATATAAGTGGTAAAATATTTCGTAAAAAGAATAAAAGACATTGGAAAATATACATTTCATTTAGAAAGATGAAAAAAAGGTTTGTTGGTCCCGAAAATAATCAAGAAGGGGGGTTAAATTGATTATTTCAGAAAATTGAAATTTTGCCTTTTAAAAACAATCCCCTTTGATTTTAAGTTAAGAGAACAATATGAACAATTAAACAGCTATAAAATAAATTGCTGAAATATAAATAGAGAAGGGATAAGAAGATCAGGCAGATATTTATAGTGGTTTCGCCTTGTGCGTCAGTCCACTCTTCCAGCTCAGAGCTGGGGACCCCGATATCCTTTGGGTTTGTTCCACTATATCCAATAAAAACAATTACTAGCTTGTACAATTCTCTCTGCTCGATTCTCATAGCTATCTTCTAGCTTCAATCGATCTACAGAGTCTAAACTAGAAATTGAACTAGTTCACTTGAAGATAACAACAAGTTGCTTCAATTAACTAAAAGACAAATGTAAAGATTACAATAATAATTGCTACAATTCTGCACGTGGAAATAGTAAAGAAAGCTTGCTTTTTCAGCTCTTAATATTTCTCGGTCAAAGTCCAACAACTCTTAGTTTTTGTTTTTCTTGAACCGTCTCAATTTCTGCGTATCCTTCTTCTTTTATCTCTGCTCGCATCTCATATCCTTCTAACGATCAAAAATTGTTGTGCTCAAGATAAGATAAATATCCCATAAATCTCGGATAAAATCTGTTCCTTCTTATCCTTTATTTGATTTATCAACCGCTGCTGATATTCTTCAAGAGAGAATTCTTCTTGTTTTCTTTGGTTCTAGATTTGAATTTGAATTCGAATTCTTGATACGCAAAATAGATAAGATCTGCTTGAATTTCCTGATCTGAGATGATCCACTTGTTTTCTGTTTGAAAACTTCTGATTACGTTGATCTTGAAGATAAGTCTGCAAAGCTGTTGCTGATATCACGGTCTTCAACGTGATCTTCATGTGTCACATTTTAGAGATAGCATTGTCCTTATTTTGAATTTCTTAACTATATCTAATTCGAATTTGTTTATATCAAAAAAAAAAAAAATCAGAAGACAAAACTGTTCTGTCTTGATATAGACAATCGTTGATCAACCGTAGTTTCTGTTTTTTATTCTCCAGAAAACTTCTTTGATAAAAAAAAAAAAAATCAATGCGATAATTTATTTAATCCCCTAGGATAATCCAACTTTAGTGGAACTAATAAGTATACTGTCCGAATATACTTATTATCTCAGAGCTGGTCTTCAAAACTATTGATCTTTTTCATAAATAAACGTAGATCTTGTTTGAGAAGATAAACAGTAACCATCTTTAACTCAGAATTACTGCTGAAGTTTCTTGAAAAAGTTCTAAAAAAGTTCTGTGTTTCTGGAAACTAATTCAATTCAGAATGGTTGCTTTAGTTTCTCTCTAAAGGTTCTGTGAAAGGTTCTGTGTTTCTGGATTGTTTTATACTTTAAGTATCCTTCTGAAAACATTCTGTATACCTTTTTTTTTTCTAACATCATCCGAAATCTTCATATCGTATAACAACTTGTCTAATCAAAACTTGTTTATCCAAGACTTAATATCATTCAACCTTATATATTTCTCAACAACTTTACCAATATTCTGTATAAAATTCTGAATATAATTCTGCACACTAATAGAGTAGTTCATTGAGTATTTTGTTATCATCAAAACTCTTAGATATTTAGAGAATCAACATTCTCCCCCTTTTTGATGATAACAAAACAATTAACACATTCATTCAAACACATTCACAAACAATATTCAAATTCATCACATACGATTCATCACACATTCACATTTATATCAAAACCTTTTCTCCCCCTTTTTGTTATCAGCAAAATTAGGAGAACCATATGAAAAGTTGATATAAGAAGTCTAGCAAAATTACATCACAGGTCTGATGTGAAATATCAACAAACAGAAACTAAAACAATATCCGTAAACAAGGAAAACATAACAAAAATTAATGCTTTTTAGGTCTTTTTGTGGACTTTCGAGCTGTCCTTTTCACACGCCTACGATAATTGGATGGAAGAGGAGATTGAGCAGCAAATGTTGTGGAGGTGGAGTGAGATAATTTGCTGGATGCTGAAGCACATCAAGAGGAATAAACGGCACAAGACTTAAGTTTGGAGGAGTGGGTTCATAGGCTGTCCAGATCGAGGAGAACCATGATCAATTGAAGTGTCAGTGGTGACAGCTTCTGGAACAGGTTCTTGCTCAGGTGGTGAAGATCGACAGAATGAACGTGCTGAATCAGAAGGCATCCTTGATGGTGGAGGTTGGGATTGTTGCAAAGAGGATATCTGAGTCTTGATCTCTGAAGAAATGAATTTGTAAAGTCCTGTTTAAAAGACTCAAGAGAGGCTGCCAGCATCTTTGCGAAAGCATCTTTAGATTGAAAAGAAGATGCTTCTCCTGGACCTCTGGAAAAGAATCTTCACTGTCCGAGGAAGAATCTTTTGCAAACTTTCCCTTATCTGAAATTTGCCACCAGTCATAGGCTTATATCTTTTCTTTTCCTTCTTTTTCATTGGTTCTTTACCAGCCCTGTGCTTTCCTTGATCTGCTCCCTCATCCAATGAAACTTCTGGAGAAGCTTCTGGAGTTGGTTTTTGCTCCCCCTCAACTGTTGCCTTAACCTTGTCCCAGTTAATTTCTTTCCTATGTTTCTTGTGCAAGTAAATTGCACCATCAACAGCATACCAGAATTTCTTATAAGGTCTAATTTGCATGTGATGCATGCTTTTCTCTCCAATTCTTTTAGACCTATAGGAAATTTTATTTTCTTAGGAATGGGAATTCCTTTATATTTGAATATTTCCATAAGAACATTCCCATATACCCTGTACTCCTGTTCCTTCCAAATTCTTTTCAAAATTCTCTTGCTAAATCTATCTTAACCTTCTGCATCATACTCAGATAATCAATCCATCTCTTTTGTTACTGTCGTAGAACTCCCTTTGCGAGGAAGAATACATTCTCGCACAATTTTGTGGAGCATTCTAACGACTAGTTCAAACTCATATACAAACACATCATCATCTGGAAACTGTCCTACGTTTCCATTTATTCTCAGAAAAATATCATTTCTTCTCAAAGAAACAACAGTATTATCATCATGACAATCTTTCAAACCAAAACATTTAATTAGATCATCACGTGAGATGTTATGTTCACATCTTGAACCTTGACTTCAAGCTCCTAGAATCGACATACCTCAAATTCCTATAAAATTCCTCTATCATTTCTCCAATTACATCTCCAGTCAGATTACATAACTTTCACAACCAACATTATCTAGCCATTTATTCCAGTAAAATCCATTCCTCTTAAAATATTCAAAATCTATAAAGGCACAGTCATGGATTTTTACCTTCTTATATGGACATTTATCTCAGGTTCCTTGACTGTCTTGCTCCTTTTGGATGGGTCTGTTCCTTTGACGGTGAAGGTACTTCTTTCCTTTTCTTGGAGGAAACTTTGGAAGTTTTCACTTTCTTGACCTTCATTACAGGTTCTGACATAGGTTCTGGGTCAGAACTTTGTGACACATTTTCCTTGGATTTTTTCTTTTTCGCTGTTTCTTTAGATGGTGGAGAGCACTGTCCAGATTCTTGTTTGTTTTTAGTTCGTTCTTCACGAACCCTAGATGATGAAACTGATTGAGAGAGGGTTTGTTGAGAATCAGAGGATTGGGTATCTTGAATAGAGATAGGATCTTTGGATGTCACGGTTTTGAATTTTTTGTTGGTGATACGTTGAGATTTGCGAGGAGCCATGTTGAACAGAGAGTTCGCTGCAAGGATTTCTTAGGGTTTTCTTGAAATGAAAAAGAGAAATTATGAAGAGCCAAAGCGAGGATGACACTTAAGAAGACAGAGTATTGAGAAGACGAAAAGACAGAACGTTGAGCGCCAAAAAAAATTACGAGTTCCCGTACTGAAAGTTGCGAACAATTAATGTCTTCCTCTTTCTTTTTATTAAGAATCTTCGATTATCATTTGTCAGTGAACAAACTTTAAGATACTAATTTATTATGATTATTATTTTCAATAAAAAGGATTACAAATTCCAATTTCATTCCTTATAAATTCAAAATTCAATTTTTCAAGCGGTTTTGTAAAAATATCAGCTAATTGCATATCTGATGGTACAAATTCAACAACAATATTACCATTAATTACATGATCACGAATAAAATGATGTCGAATTTCAATGTGCTTAGATCTAGAATGATGCACTGGATTTTTTGTTAGATTAATTGCACTTGTATTATCACATTTAATAGGTATATTTTTGAAAAATAAACCATAATCTTTTAACTGTTGTTTTATCCAAAGCATTTGTGCACAACAATTACCAATAGAAACATATTCTGCTTCAGCTGTAGACAAGGCAACAGAATTTTGTTTCTTAGAAGACCAGGAAACTAATTTGTCACCTAAAAATTGACAAGTACCAGATGTGCTTTTTCTATCAATTTTACAACCAGCATAATCTGCATCTGAGTATCCTATTAAATCAAAATTTTGATTTTTGGATACCAAATGCCCAATTTTGAAGTATTTATCAAGTACTTGAAAATTCTTTTAACAGCTGTCAAATGTGTTTCTGTTGGTGCACTTTGAAATCTAGCACATAAACACACACTAAAGAGAATATCAGGTCTAGATGCAGTTAAATACAATAAAGAGCCAATGAGACTTCTATATAACTTTTCATTTACCTTTTTCCCATTAGAATCAGAATCTAACCTTGTTGAAGTACTCATGGGAGTTGCAGCTCCTTTACATCCTTCATACCCAAATTTCTTCAGAATTTGTTTAGTATATTTTTCTTGATGTATGAAAATTCCTTCTTTTGTTTGTTTTATTTGTAGTCCAAGAAAGAATGTCAACTCTCCCATCATTGACATTTCAAATTCTGCCTGCATATTCTTTGCAAAATCTTGACAGTATATTTCATTAGTAGAACCAAATATAATATCATCTACATATATTTGCACAACCAAAATATCTTGTTCATAAGTTTTTAAGAACAATGTTGTGTCAACTGTTCCTCTTTGAAAACCTTTTGAAATTAAAAACAGACTTAATCTTTCATACCAAGCCCTTGGAGCTTGTTTTAAACCATACAAAGCTTTATTTAATTTAAAGACATAATTTGGTTTAATAGGATCTTCAAAACCAGGGGTTGTTCAACATATACTTCTTCTTTTATAAATCCATTTAAGAATGCACTTTTTACATCCATTTGAAAAACTTTAAAATTTTTGAAACATGCATATGCAAGCATTAAACGAATTGCTTCTAATCTAGCTACAGGTGCATATGTTTCATCAAAGTCAATTCCTTCTTCTTGTGAATATCCTTTAGCTACTAATCTTGCTTTATTCCTACTTATTTTTCCGTTTTCATCTAATTTGTTTTTAAATACCCACTTAGTTCCAATTACAGATTTTCCTTCAGGTTTAGGTACAAGATTCCATACATTGTTTCTTTGAAATTGATTTAATTCCTCTTGCATGGCATCAATCCAACTATTATCATTTAAAGCTTCTTCAATATTATTAGGTTCAATTTCAGATAACATAGCAAAATGATTTTCAAACTCTTGTAACTTACCTCGTGTTTGGACACCAGTTTGTATATTACCAATTATTTGTTCAGATGGATGAGCAGACTTGTATTTCCAACCTTTAGAAGTTTCTGGTTCAGATCTTACAATTTCTGAACTACCTTCTGTTCTTGCTTCTGTCTTCTTTTCCGGAAGGTTAGATACTTCAGATATAGGTTCTGTACTAGGTTCTGTTTTAGGATTGAGATCCTTTTCTTCATCTGACTCATCATCTTTTGTATCTTCAACAAACTTAACATTAATTGATTCTTCAACAATTTTTGAGGATTTGTTATATACACGATAAGCACGACTATTTAAAGAATATCCTAAAAATATTGCCTCTTCAGATCTTTCATCAAACTTACCAAGATTGTGAACATTCCTTTTTACAAAACATTTAGATCCAAAAGCATGAAAATATGAAACAGTAGGTTTCTTACCTCGAAACAATTCATAAGCGGTCTTTGTTGTCATGGGCCGAATATATACTCGATTGATAATATAGCAAGCTGTAGACACAGCTTCTGCCCAAAAATACTCAGCAACACCACTTTCATTTAACATAGATCTAGTCATTTCTTGTATAGTTCTATTTTTGCGTTCTACAACTCCATTTTGTTGAGGTGTATATGGAGCTGAGAAGTTATGAGATATCCCATGTTCTTCACAAAAATTTATAAAATCTGAATTTTGAAACTCTGTTCCATGATCAGTTCGTAAACTAATTATGGAAACTCCTTTTTCATTTTGTATTTGTTTTGCAAATTTTTGAAAGGAATCAAAGTATCCTTTTTATGTCTTAAGAACATAACCCAAGTATATCTCGAATAGTCATCTACAACAACAAATCCATATTTACATCCACCCATACTAAGAGTTCTAGTAGGCCCAAACAATCAAGATGCAACAACTCAAGAGGTCTTCTAGTGTTATCACATTTTTACTTTTATGAGTAACAGATACCATTTTATTTTTTAAACATGTATCACATTTCACATCCTGTTTAATACTTATTTTAGGTAAACCTCTTATTATATTCTTTTTGATAATTTTTCTAATTGATTAAAATTAACATGTCCTAAACGTTTATGCCAAACAAAGATCTGATCATTCATAGATAACAAGCAACATGCATCCTCCATTTTATTAGGTCTTATCAAATATATATTTTTCTTTCTAAAACCTTCAAATAATTTTATACCATTTTCGCTAAATGCAAAGCATTTATCTTTTTCAAAAACCATTTTATATCCTTTATCACATAACTGACTGATACTCAATAAGTTATGTTTCAAGCCTTTTACTAAATAAACATTTTCTATAGTATGAGGTGACATACCAATATTTCCAGTTGCAATAATTTTACCTCTACTGTCATCTCCAAATTTTACATATCCTTTTTCTTCCCATGTTATGCTATTGAACAATGAAGCATTTCCTGTCATATGTCGGGAACATCCACTATCAAGATACCATGTTCCATTGATTTTAGCTTCATGTTCCTGCAAAAATAAAAGGGTTAAACCTTTTTAGGAACCCAAACAAGTTTGGGTCCTTTGAAAGACAAGCTCGTTTCATCCCTTTGTTTTACTTGCTGAATACTGAGCTTGTTTCTTTTATAATAACAATACTTTTCTATGTGACCAATCTTATTACAACAGAAACATGTATATGTGTTATTATTATTATTCCAATACCTGTTGTTTACCTGTCTCCAACTATTTTGTCTCGGATAACTTCTGTAATAGCTTCTGGAATATCTTCTGATATGATTTCCATAAGAATGTTTTCTTTCAAAATCGCTTCTGGAATTCATTCTGGATTTTTGAACGTACTTTTTTTTCCACGTATTGCTTTATAATCAATCTTTTTAACACTTGATTCCGCATTTACAATTGGTTTGCTCTCACAAATATAGTTTTCTTAGATGTATTTGAATTTAAACCATAATTATAACCTAAACCATGCTTTTCACACGACAATCTTTGTGATGAAATCAACATTTTTAGCTTTTCATCACTTTCATTGAACTTATTGAACGTATTCTTTATTGAATTCGATAATTCATCAATTTTTACTTTCAAAACACTTGTTTCATCTTTTAGCAAGTTATTATCTTTTCTTAGCTTTTCATTATCCTTAAAAAACTTTTCATTTTCACTCTTCAAGATATCATTTTCATCGGCAAGCAAGGAATTGGTTTGCTTTAATGCGTCTTTTTCATTCTTTAATGATTTTATCTCATTATCAAATTTAGCAATTTTTAAATCAGCTTTCTTAAGAGCTTTTAAAAGTTTTTCCATTTCAGCAATCATATCATCTTCAATTGATTCATCATCAGTTTCAGAAGTTACCTCAGAAGTAGCCATGAGACAAGGTTTGCTTCTTCTTCATTATCACTTATAACTTCTGGTTCAGCTTCTGACTCATCCAAATCGCTCCAAGTTGCCATCATTGCTCGACTTTTCTTCTTGAACTTTTCAATCTTTTTGATTAAAACAGGGCACTCATATTTAATATGTCCCGGTTTTTTACATTCATAGCACACAATTTCTTTCTTCTCTTTCTTTTCTTCTTTGTCCTTATAGCTTTTTCCTGCATCAAATTTGTTAGATCTATTGAAACTTTTGAACTTTTTACCTTTCTTTTTCTTCAAGAATTTGTTGAATCTCCTTGTAAGCATGTTAATATTTTCGTCATCACTATCCTCTTCTGAATCAGATTCAACAACTCTTTTGGCTTTGAAAGCTATTGCCTTTGAACTATTTTCTGGTTCTTCAGTTGTATCATGATGTGACTCGTATGCCATCAGCTTTTCTTAACTGACTAAGTGTCAGCTTATTTAAATCTTGAGCTTCTTCTATGGCTGTCTTTTTGGCATCCCACGATTTAGGCAAAATTCGAAGCATTTTCCTGACAAGATCATAACGTTGAAGTAATGAATTTATTTGTTTTCTTAATTGTGTCTGTTCCTTCATAAGTTTTTGAAAGATGTCCCATATTTCCTTTGCCGATTCACAGGAGGAAATTAGATAAAATTCAAAAGGAGCTATGGTTGTGAGTAAGAGAATCTTAGCCTTATTGTCTTCTCAATCAACTTTAGCTCTTCATCTGTGAAACTAGCATCATCCGTTATTGCTATTAGGTTGTCTCAATTGGATCACCTGCCAAGAAGCATAATCATTAGCTTTGATATAAGTTGTCATTCGCATTTCCAATAAAGATAATTTAAACCATCAAAATATGGAGCTCTATTATTGCAATATTGTTCTCAGCCATTTTGTTTGGATCACTCAATTTAAAAAGAGTCCTGCTCTGATACCAATTGTTGTCCGAAAATAATCAAGAAGAGGGGTTGAATTGATTATTTCAAAAATTGAAATTTTGC